>JARVGP010000364.1:0-51976 GCA_029876185.1 Mansonella ozzardi | reverse complement strand
ATAATAATAATAATAATAATAATAATAATAATAATAATAATAATAATAGTAATAGTAATAATAATAATAATAATAATTCGTTATTATGAATTCTTCTTATTTAAAAAAATCTCTACTGTTAACTCTCAAACATTAAAAAATTTACTTTCAATGGTAAATCATGTGAAACTAGTTTTTTTTTCCTCCCGCCGATTCAGCCAATCCACAGCATTTCTTAACATAGTACGTATCCTAGCTTTTTTTTTTCGATTTATTTTTTAACGATGGGTACACAATGTGTAGTGGAGAAATTGATGTATCAGTATATGTGGTACATATAGATGGAACTGTTACCAACAATGCGTGATGTCGCGGATGAATTAATGAGTTGCACTGATACCATATCACGGCGATTTCAAATTAAAGATGAAACAACGACTGCAAGTGAAAAACTTGCCCAATCGATCAAAATTCTTGCACCAAAAGTTGCCGAACATGAAGAAGTAATTTTTCAATTATTAACTTTTAATTAATTTTCGACAATACTAAAAACAAATAAATAAATTGCTGTATCTTACTTTAAGCTGGTATTGGGAAGTGTAAATTATGAAAAAAATTTGAAATTTAATTATTGTAATATTGCTAGATATATATTACTATGAATTTTTCGTAACGTAACAGAAGAAAAAAAAGTAACAGAAAAACTGTATATTAGGTACTAAAAAATAATTTTTGTTTATTCATCTTACGTACTGTTAATTAATAAATGTAAATTAACTGATTAATAATTTGTAATTTTATATTCAACTAATTAATCAAAATTCCGATCACTTTCTTTTTCATTAATTGTTAACTGCTTCTTTTAGTATGCAAATTTTTTGAAAGCACAAAGTGAAATGTACGATTTAATTGGTAATTTGCAACGAACAATGTTTACCGAAATTCAGGATCGGGTATGAGTGTAATAGCATTTAGCAGTTATTTTATCAAATACTCAATAGCCATTTTTGAAATGAAATAAAAATTAAAATACTTTTATTGTTTTATGATTTTAATTATATCCAAATGTCTTTTTAATGTGTGGAAGTTTTTTGAATCAAAATCAAAATTTAAAAATTTTTAAATTTTCCTTTACAATTGAATATAACAAATTAATAAGGATTATTATCTGTGTTGATTCAATAAATGAATGATTTATTAAGGTGACAAATAAGTTAAAAACTTGGGTTTTATCTGATTATGAACGTATCAGAAATTCAATCCAACAATTAAATGAAAAACGATTGCAATTGGATTTGGTAACAAATGAAGTTGAAAAAAGTGAAGCAAAGTAAATGTTTATTTCTTTTCAGAAAAAAATGAATTTAATAAAATTAAAATGAAAATGAAAGAGTATCGCAATCGATAGTTAATTATTGAATGAAATATAAATGGTGAAATCAAATATTGAATGAAATACAAATGACTGGATCAGTAATTGTGATATGAATGACTAAATCAATAACTGTGATTGAACTATTTTTATGCAAACTGCATGTTTTTTTTAATGTCCCAATATTTCTTATTAATCATATTTCAAAGTTAGGGATGGAAAAATGGAATCAGTTTTTAAGCTAGAACAATCTCGGAAAAATTATGAAACGCAATTAGCTTTAGTAAAGGTAAATTTTGTTTCATTTTAATTTAATTTATTAACAAATTTTATACATACAAACTTTTAAACGATTTAAAAAAAAAAAAAAACCTTATTGATGAGACATAAAGTTTTATTTAAGTTACAAAAGATCATTTAGTAATAAAATTTTTTTTTTTGAAATTTCTAATTTCTAATTTATTCTTAAACTTATAACATTTTATTCGTTTTAGGCTGACTTACGTAAAATTCCATCAATTCTCATTGATCAAGCAAATTGTTTAAAAAAGTTCAACGAGCTGATGCAAGATTATCATAAACAAATGGAAGAACTGTTGAAAAAATTTGGTGCTGAAAAAGTTTAAAAAAAATTAATTTTTAAAAATTTTTATTGTTTACAGTTTTTTTCCATTCTTCGTTTTTAATGAAATGTATTTGAAAAAAAGTTATGATGACTATGATTGATTATATAAATGATTATGATCGATAAGTTTTGATCAGTCATTTAACAGATGATGACATCAATGTGACAATTTCTGTCACGAATGTCATTAATTGCAACGAAAACGTTAAATGATTGCTTAATGAAGTGAACTTGATAACATAAAAATCAAATATCATCGGAAAACATTTTCAACGTGATTTAGTTTAATTAGCTTCAATTTTGTTGCAATTTTAACAGAAAATTAAAATAGGAAATGTTATATGGGAAAATTAATTCATAAAGTATTAATTATCATTCAAGAATATGTCATATAGCAAATATAACAATTTATTATCAATTTAAAATTATTTTTAAAATTCAAAAACATAATTTGTGTTACTTCATTTAATTGCAATAATGGAATTGGAAGTAATCTTAAAATTTTTTTTTATTATTTTCTGTTGCAAATTTAATCAAACAATAAAAAAACCAAAACAGATAATAAATCAATAAAATTGGATCAAATAAGAAGTCAATAAGATTGGATCAAATAATAAATCAGCAAGATTGAATTCGTTTAATCTATTTGAGCAATATCCTTACAATGCAGTTTAAAACAGTTAAATGATACGTTTCCGGTGATTACGCAGTTTATTCATTTTCGATGCTTATACAAATTTAAATTGTAAATGGCACATATTAGATAGAACATTGTATCATTCATTAATAACAAAGATGTAATTGTAATTTTTTCTTTTTTTTTAAAATTTAAATTTATATTTCACTTTGTAGAAATAACATATTGATCATTTCTTTATAAATTAGAAGTTTCAAAAAAACTTTATGTGTAAATAAAATTACTAAAATTATCATTTTAATTAATGCAATTCATCATTTTAGTTAATACATTTCATAATATTTAGTTTGAATTTTTTATAAAATTTCATTTGCATTCAAAAATAAATTTGTGACAATATTTTATTAGTAAATGAAATAACAATAATCAAATTATTTACTTTATCACTAAATTTCAATTTATTATCTTTTTTTTTTTTAATAATTTAATTTAATGTCAATTTATTATCTTTTTTTTTAATAACTTAATTTCATTCCTTTGCGAAAATATTGTTAACAACTTTGAATGGCCATTTGCAATGATTGTGAAAATGTTGTGGGGGTGGTGCATCTGCTTCTAGATATGGTATCATACAAGCCCAGATTGATTCCCTCAGAGGAATTTGACCAAGATCACCTTTATGATAGCAATACTGCAAATTAAATCATTCAAAAAAAAGTGTCACAAAAATTAACTATTGATCGTGACTATTAATGATTATAATTAATTAACTATTGATATGCTAAGTGATTTGAAATGTTCGGCAGATAAGAAATTGCTAAAATTAGAACTGTTTAATAGTAGTGATAAAAAAAGAGAAAAAATGATACTGATAATGAATGATATGTCCAATAGGTGCGTGTTGTAAGGTAATAGGCTAATACAACATCAATTGTATAATGCTTCCTGGCCAATAATATGCATGCAACTGCTGCAAATGTTGCCCAATGACATAATTCAGCCAAATAATTTAGTTTCCTTGGACAATATTGCTTTAATGATAAGGCTGATATAAATAATGTTATGGTATGGCCAGATACGATTAAATCACCGCAAAGTTCGCTGCAAGAAAAGAAATTATCAATTTTTTTTTATTTAAAAATTTTTTTTTGAGAAAAATTATTGATTAATTGCTGACGTAAATTCGTATTTCATACAAATCAGTATTAAGTAAGTTAAAAGTTATCAGCATATAATTTTCAGTTCTAATTTCAATTTTATCAATAAAAGGTTTATGAAAACTGGAGTCAGTATTAAGTAATTTGAAAGTTAATAAAATATAATTTCAGTTTTAATTTCGATTTTAAAATAACAAATTTATAAAAACTGAAGTAGTGCTGATAATGATGGTAATTTGATAAAATTAGTAATATAAAAGTAATAGTAGAGGGCAAAATAATTATATAAATGATTGAATAAACTATTTACTGAATGATTTTGCTAAATTTTGATTGTTTTGTTCTTTTTTTTTGTTAATCAACAAATTTTAAATGGTCAGAAAAACACTTAACGAAAGTGATCGTTAAATCAATAAAAATTTTTTTTCGAAGTTTTTTTCAGAGGAAAAAGAATTATTAAAATAATACAAAAATGCAAAAAGCTTTTTTAAATGAAAGAAAATGGCTAATTAAATAAATAGCTAATTGATTCAGTTAACCGTGGACGAAGCTGTTCAATTCCAGCTGACCAAAATGTTCGAAAGACTCGATTAATTATTACATTTAAACTACCATTACTTTTTGGTGCGCAATACGTTTTTTCACTTGGTACCGGTACCTGTAACAGAAAATGATTTTAATTTCAATTTCAATTTTATTAGTAAAAAATAAATTATAAACTGGAATGCATAGTGACAAATGGAATATATTGGAATAGCCATACTGATAGATATTAGTGCTACTTATCATACGAAAAGTTAGGGATGCGTGAAAAGATTTCTTATCAATTTTTAAAATGTTTATAAATTTTGAGAAATCATTGAATAATGAAATTCTGGAGTAATACTGAAAATAGTAGTCCAGTGTCCGGTATAAAAAAGTTTTTTCTTGGTCGAAATTTTTGCTACGCTATCACATTTTCATATATTTTCATTGGATTCAAAATTTTCCATGCCGAATTAATTTCGAAATAATTCTCACAGCTCATTAAATCTATGCAATTAAAAAAATTTTAGTGTTTTCCCGGGAATGCGAATATTAATAATGACAATTAATAATACTGATAAAATAGTAATGTTTAAATCGATATTGTCAAACGCGCTTGCATGTTGAATAAAGTGATGGACAATTTTTTTTGTCAAAAAAAACTTTGAAATTTTTCTTCACAAATTTAATCACTTTCATCTGAATCATTTTGCCGAGAATTTATCTAACAATAATTAAACTTGTTAATTGATCATAATAATTTCCATTCATCAAAATTTCCATTAAATTATTGTATCGGATAATGAATCAAGGATAAAAAAATTCAACGGCGTAAAAAGTGACCTTTCCAGTTTCATCGTTAAAAATTTTATTTCTTTCCAAATTTTTTTTTTTTTTTTTTTGATTATTTTTTCTCAATAAGTGCATCAATTTAATTGTCATATTTTTCAACTTTTATAGGATATCAAATAAACTTTTATGAAATGCATTGATCATACAATTTTTTTTTTTTAAATTTTAATAGTTATTTCGGAAAAATAAAAAATTAATAATTCACATTTTTTTAATAAATATTATTTTTGTATGCTTTTTTCTTTTCTTCAATATTCAGCTTATATCTAATGGCAATATCAATTTAAAAAAGAGAAAAAAATCAGATTTTATAAAAAATAAAATTTGAAAAAGAAAAAAATTAAATAATCATTGAAAAAGATTTTATAAATGGAATTTTACAGTTTTTCAAATATCGAAACTTCATTTTTTAAAAAAAAAGGAACAAAAACGGAAAGTGAACTTTAACCTGAAATATAACAACGCGAAAAAAACGGGAAGTGAACTTTAACCTGAAACATAACAATGCAAGAAGCTCGAAAAATGTAGCACAAAGCAGCGCAAAAGAAAACACGTCGAATTATAATCCAACGATATTGGTGACAAAGCATGATGACAAATAGCATCACCACTAGACTGATCATTATTAATTCTGTTACTAATATTAAATTTGTTATCTGTAAAAAAATTAGACGTTATTTTAATTTTAAAAATTAAAAATTTGCCAATTTTCAATTTAATAGTTTTATTAAAATGAAAGTAACAGTTGAAAAAGTAAAAATTTAAAGAAATGGCATATTTGAATTTAAAATTTTATTTAATGAAAAAATTTAATTGAAATGCATTTTTTATAATTTAATGACAGTAAAATTTCAGCAAATTTCTTACTTCAGGAAATAAACTGAACCATAAATCCGGTAATGGATTATTAAGTGGTATTCGATCATGTACCCATGCTAATGCAAATTCATTTGCAAACCATGCTAAAGCCTAAAAAATTACACAAGCAATTCATGAACAAAATAATTTTGAAATCAAAATGATAGAAATTTATAAAATTTCAACAACAATAAAAATGAGTAAATTTAAATTAATAAAAATTTATGAAATAAAAAAAAGACAAAAAAAAACATTGCTATCAAAAATCATTGTTAATCTTTCTTTTCAAAAAAAAAAAAAATTTTAATGATAAACCATCCATATAAGCTGTTTCAAGTACATTTTAGCTAACAACATTTTTGTCTCAAAGATTTTCTAATCAATTTTTTTTTAAATGCTGAAAATGAAATTAGTGTTATAGGAATTTCAATACTTAAACTGAAATCAATGCTATTAAAAATTTCAGTGCTTAAACTGAAATTAGTCCTATTAACAATTTCGATGCTCAGATTGAAATTAATACTATTAAATTTATTTTTAAATGCTCAAAATGAGATTAGAACTGTAAACAAGTTCAATTTTCAAACTAAAATTAGTACTATAACAATTCCAGTGCTTAAGCTGAAATTAATACAATTAACAATTTCAATGTCCAAACTGAAATTAGTACTATTAAAATCAGTACGAACAAATTTATACTGACAATGGTGATGATAAAAAAAGACTGAAATTGCTCATTTATTTTAACTTTTAATAAATTTGAAATTAAAGTAAAAATTTTGTGCGAATACTAAAAAATAACACACTTCATCTAAAATTTTAATTTGCAAAAAAAAAATAAATGTTTTTTTTCGCTAAAAAAATGAGCCTATAATTACATTGAAAATTAGAAAAAATAAAAAGTTATGAAAAAGCGAAAAATGTTTGCAAGTCCAAATAACTCATATTTCGAATTTTAGTTGAAAATTTTTAACAAAAAAAAGATGGAATTTGATAAGTGAAATTTTGGCGTAACTTACCAAAAGAAGAATTGCAAAAATTGTTGGTTGATGTCGTGATTTGAATAACTTCTCAGCTTGGTTATTTATTTGATCATTAAACATTATCTTTACTCGGACCATTTAAATGTTATTTTTGCAAAAATGAAGTATTCTGGAAAAAAAACAAAATTTTTTCTATTTTTTCATAAATAATTAGAAAGATGCGAAATAGTAAATTAATACAGATATTAACAAAGATAAGATATGATGTCATTTATTAATTATAGCAATTAGTTTGAAATTTAATATTTGTTAAAATTTTCTGAAAGAAAAAAAAGAATGGAAAGAAGCGGAGAGAAGCATTGGAAGAGAATTTGAAATGTAATTTTATTAGACTGGAGTTTTTTGCATTAAAATTGAAAAAATGGAAATTTATTTTCCAAAAGTTGAAATTAGTTTAAAATTTCCAAGCTATATATTACAATGCAAATTGTCAATATCCATTGCATTTTTTCCAATAAAATTTCAAATGAAAAAAAAAATTTCTAATTAAATTCATTGCTGAACACTTATTTGTTATTAGTAAAAGCTTTGCTGAGTTATTTTATACAAAATGGAATTTTGTTATAATAGCACTTATTGGTAATTGAAAACATCTAATTTAGTATTATATTTTAATAAAGAAAAATATGCCTTAATCGAGCTTTTTAAACTTAATTAAATTGAACAATAATCCATATGATATAATTACGTATAATTATTGGTAAGTTGTTTGATATACTACTAGTACGATAAAAAATATAATTAAAAAAAATAGCTCATTTCTTAAATTACTGTATTTATTCATTGAATGATAAGCTAAAGCACATAGAATAACTTATAAAAAATTTGCAATAAAATTTAAATGATAAAAAATCAATCAAAATTAGTAAAAGAAAAAAAATAGTAATTTGAAGCTAAACTTCTCTTGTCAGTGAACGATTATTTTTACTCTTTTGTCAATAAAACGAATACTATGTTATTTGTTCAGTGATAAGCAAAATCAGTAGAAAATGTTTTTAAGCATATTCTGACAAATTCATCAATTTGAAAGTGTAAAATTTATTTAAAAAAAAGCATTAGTATTTATCGATAAATAAAAACCATACAGTAAGAAAATTTTGATAAAAATTACATAATTATAAAAAGAAAAAAAACCTCCCGTATAAAGTTATCATGAAGATATTATTTGACAACTATTGAAAATTATATTTTTAAGTTTTTGTTACGTTAGGATACTATTTCTAATATTAGTAGTAAAAATAGATTAAATTAGGTTAAAGTTACTAGATTAAATTATTCCTTTGGGATATTATTTGCAGTATCATATTAAAAATCTTGAATATTATTTGTAATATCGAAGTTACTACCGCAAGGTATTTATGGTATCAAATATTACTTACAGTATTAAATTTTATTCCTAGAGAAGTAGTAAATTAAATTGGATGAAAGTTATTAAATTAAATTATTGCCTTTGGGATATTATTTGTAGTATCATATTAAAACTTTTGAATATTATTTATAATATTACCAGAAATATTGCCATAAAATATTTGTCGTATCAAATAATATCAGATATTATCTACAGTATTACATTATTATTTCAGGATTAATCCTCATAATACCATATTTCATTCATTACCTTAAAAAAAGTATTTGTAAGAACCATGAATGAAATAGCATTATCAGTATATAATAATTATTATCAATGCTATCTGCTAATTATTCTTATTTCAGCATTATTTAGCAATCTCAGCAAGTTAATTATCTTTATTTCAGCATTACTTAGCAATCTCAGCAAGTTAATTATCCTTATTTGAACATTATTAGCATGCATACTTAGGTTATAAAAAAAAAACTTAATTTTAGAAATTGATGAAAATTTTAAATGATTCGTTTGAAAATAAATATGAAATGATTTTGCTTGAGAAACAATAAACGTAACGATAAACTTTTTATGCTTTTTGCTTCGTTTATCTTCAAATGTTTTTGGTTTTTAAAATATTCAAAAGCTCTTCCAAATACTTTTATTGAATATTTGAATATTTCTAAATTACAAATAAATTCACGAGAATTTTTAAATTAAGCAGACGATATGAAGCAATTCAATCAATTTTGTTTAAAAAAAATTAATTTTTTCTTTTTCATTATTTAAAGCATAAAAAAGAAAAAACAAACACTCACAACTCGTTTTTCATTTTATTTCATTTTTACAAATGAGAATTTTTGCCTTTTCTTGTCAGCCATTCCCTCCAATTCCCTCTCTTTCTCTCTGTCTTTTGAATTTGCATATAAAAAAATACATTTGAAATGGAAAATTGAACAAAAAAAAATTTTCATTTCAGTTATTGGATTTTAAATTTTGTAAGAATAATGATGAAATAATGAATATTATAACTTCATGTCGTGAATGATAGTATTGACGATTAACTTTTAATTTTAAAATTTTCAAAAATTCTCTATAATAAAAATTTCACTTTTCAGAATAAATTTTCATAGACAATAATTTAATAAAATATTTGTTTTACATTTTCATAATAATAATAATAATAATAACAATGATAATAATGGAAAATTTCGTTGCTCAAAAAAATTAGCTAATAATTTAATAAAATTATTGTAATAACATATAATAATAACAATAATAATAACAATAATAATAGTGACAACAATAGCAGTAATAATAATAACAATAATAATAATAATAAATAATAACAGCAGTGTTAATAATAGCAATAATAATAGTAAAAATAAAAATAAAAGAAATATGAAAGATAGCCTAAAGAGGAAGAAAATTATCTAAAGAAGACGATTAAAATTAATTGGATTAAATTAATATTTCAATTAACGAAATTTTCATAATGCATAATAAAACTTTTAATTCATTTTTGCGAAATTCTAGTGATAATTTCAATATTGTTATCGGAAATTATCATTAGCTATGTTACCATAGCTACAACTGTTTTTGAAGGGCAGAGAAAAAAGGAAAGAAAAAAAATAGTATTTCATTAATACTTCGCGTGCTAGACATATATTCCATTTATTCACTAATCATTAATTTTAATGAATAATTTTTATTAATTTTTCTCAAACTTTTTCATACATAACTTTGGCTACTAATTATTTGTCAAAATTTTATTTTAAATGTTCAAATTCATTTATTTGATTATAAAGTGTTTTTTTTTCAAAAAATCATTTAGCACAAATTAAAATACAATTTTGAAATGTGATGCAGTAAATAAAAACAAAAATGAAGAAGATAGAATGATTTTCAAATGAATTCATTTGTTGTAAGAAAAGCAAATGATGATCAATTAGAGAATTAGAGAAAAGATGATTTGTATAATATATAAACAAATTTGAAGAAAAAAAGGAAGCATTTCAAAGAAGAAAAAAACTAAGTGAAATTTAAAATTTGTAGAATTTAATAAATAAAATATTTTCAGTTGGCTATGAAAATATTTGTATAGCAAAAAATATGAATATACAATTATTCAGTGATTTAAATCAAGCAATAAATGTAATTGTAATTTTGTGGGGAAAACCTGAATTTTTAAAAATGAGAAGCATTTCAAGAAAAAGAAACTCAAAGTGAAATTTAAAAATTTGTTAAGTTTTGCAAATGGAATATTTTCAATTAGCACGAAAATATTTGTACGACTAAAAATAGACGATACAATCATTCAGTGATTTAAATTAAGCAATAAATGTAATTGTAATTTGGTGGGAAAACTTGAATTTTTAACTATTTAATTTTTTTGGTAATTTAGAAAAAAATCTTTTCACATAATGTGTTCAAAAAATCTTCAACGTTAACCGGAATTATTTCACACTGTGGAAGTAAACAAAAAAAAAAAACTTTGTATTAGCACTTTTTTTTTGAAGTTTTATATAGTAGCAATGTAATATAGGTGAATATTTGCTTTTCCTAATCATATTTTCTCAGTGTCTATTACCAATTAATATTAATAATAGAAGTAATAATATTGACAAGTAATAAATAACAATAATAGTCAATAATTGATAACGAGCAGAAACAATCCAAATATGGGTTGACAAATCCTTGAATGTTAAAAGAAAAAATTTTGGCATACATTTTGTCCAGTTGACCTTCAATAGCCTTTAAGAGTTCCTCCTGGTCAGGATCAATCGCAATTATACATTTCCAATCTTATACACTATCTATATATAAAGTTAAAGGTCAATGGTGTCACTGACTATTTTTTAGAGTCAACGATGTTAATAATTACTTTTCGCTGCAATTTATGAACAAACAAATTAATGCGCTAAACACATGAATTAAATATATATAATTAGAAGTAAAGCAAATAATAACAATAATAAACTTACAAAGATGAAAATTGGAAGAGCTGAAAAAAAAAGATAAAGAAAAAAGGTAAAGATATAATTATGATGAATGCATCGAAACAGTGATGAGTGGTTGAAAAGAGAAACTGAACAAATACTTAAGGACTGTCAAAAAAGAAATGGAAAAATAGAAATGAATTGATTTTGAAATGATGAAAAAAAGAAAAAGGAGGAAGAGAAATTTTCCATAAATGGAAAAGAATTGTATTTTAAATCAATAATCGATTGATCAATTTTATTAATGATTGGCAAAAAACATTCATTTTGAATTATCAATTATGAATTTAAATATTGCTATTTTAGTGATACGCATGCAAATGTTATTCTAAATTGTTTTCAAAAAAATTGTTTTGTTTTTAATTTGTTTTCAAAAAAAAAAACAAAAAATTGTAATCAAAATTGTATTCTAAATCAATAATCATTGGTTAATCTTATCAATGATTTGAAAAAAAAAAAACATTTATTTTGAATTATTAATTACAAATTTAGGCATTGTTATTTCAATGATAATGCATGGAATACTATTTCTCAAAAAATGACTGTAAAGTAAGAAAAAAGAATAAAAAAATAGTTGAAAGTAATAATTAAATTAAATGAGACTAACTCTAAGCCATTTCAAATATTATCAAATAAATATTAAATTGTTTTCTCAGTTTTTTTTACAATTATAGTAATGGAAAGTGTTAGAAATTTCAGTTAATTATGATTAAATAGTAATTTTTTTTTCCAATTACTTTGCTCTCGATTTTTTACCTTAACTTATCTAAAATCATCATTTGTTATAGTTATTTAAAATAATCTATTATCATTATTATTACTGCAAATTACTACATTATCCGAACTAAATGAAATATAATGGAAAACATTTTGTGACAAAAATTCCTACATATAAGGAAGGAAGAAATGTGACCTTTACAAACTACGCAATTTGAATCCCCAATATGGAAGTAACAAAATCCCATTAAAATTTTTTCAAATATGGCTCATAGCGTATTTTATCGGTAAAAATATACAAGGATGATTTTTATCAGATATTTGGGACAGCGACAAATGTGTGGTAGAAAAAAGAGGATATTTAAACCACACAATAGTGGTGAATCATGGAGAAAAATTGAAAAAAACTGTGGATGTTTCGGGAATGGAAGTATTTCATTATGATCTTTGATTGGAATTATTTGAAATTGAAATTTAAAGATTTACATGACAATGTAAATGTTTGCTATCATCATGACAATGATATCAAACACTGTTGGTGATGATGATGAGGATTGATTTATGTTATTCTCTACAATCGACCTAACCTTATAATTTTTATTTCTATCATTCTGGAAAACAGGAATTCCTGCATTGATTGTTCGAAGCATTGACAAAGCAAAATGAAAAATTTTATTAAAACAACATTGTAAAAGTTATAATCGTACAAATATAATTGTTAATGTATGATTTAGGTGACAATTAAATTTTTTGCTGAAGTTGTTGTTGAAATTTAATGTCACAGTGAACAGGAGGCAAAAAACTACGATAAATAATAAGTCCAATTATGAATAAAGCAAGTACAATCCAATATCGTAATTCTGTGGATAAATGCATGCTGGCATAGTGAGATTTCAGTTTATCCTTAAACGTTTTTTTATCATCCACATTTTCATCATCTTCAGATAACATTGATTCCTCAAATTAATAATTTCATTAATAATAATTATCAGCTCTTTTTTTAAGTTAAGGATAATTTGATTAAAGAAATTTCAGATTTTTAAGAGAATAATTTTCTCGTTCCAATTTCCTTCTAGTTATTAAATTATTTAAATTTGTCATTTCGAAATATTCTTATAATCATTGCATATTTTAAATTTTAAAAATTTCAAACAGAATTTCAAAAATAAATAATAGTTGAAAAGACTAAAATCGATATTGCTACTATTGGTTCCTACCGAAACAAATTTCTTTTACTAGGAGTGATTTTATAAAAAAATGATTACCATTGATGGTGCACATAGTGCTGTTTGCGTACTTTCCCTTGAAGATTGCCGCGGAGACAATTCTTCTGCCGGTGACAGTTTTTCTCTAGGCGTCAAAACATTCATCTGTTCAGTATCTGACTCAGTATCATCCTCACCAAAACTCCCTTTTTTGGAAGCTTTTCGTTTAAGCGGTAGCTGTTCTTCCTCTATCGTTTTTGACCTTACCATTTCCGGATCACTTACTGTAACATGCAAACCTCTCTTTTTCCTTTTTCTTTGCTTTCTCCGTTGATCCTCATCGTTTTCACTTATAACATTTTCATGTATCAATGGTTTTATCCCTTCCTCATCATCATCTTTTTTCTCCTGAAAATTTATGCAAAGGTGTCACAATAAATCATCAGTAACGATTGAATAATTCGAGAAAACACCGCATGGAACGGAGTAACTAAGGTTTCACGTATCGAGAGTTGGAAATTTGTAGAAAGTTTTTTAAATAACGAAATATTGGAAAATGGTTAGAGAATAATGGATGCATTAAAAGAATCGAATGTACATTGAATCTTTGGGTCCCGAAAATGAAAATATAACAGAGTCATTTGATCCGATCCCGAAATGACTAGATAATTTATGTTCATTAAAAATTATTTCAAGCTATAAAAGAATGGCAATTTTAAATTGGATTTCAAACACTTTCTCTGAATAACAAATTTTTGAGTAAAAAATTTTTTTTGCTCTGCAATTTTTTTGCTCTTTTCTGTTTAAAATTCGGCAAATAAGTATTAGTATTTGTAAAAAAAAAGTAACTAGATACTTTTCCATGTGTTCTTTCCGAATGTCTTGACATTCTTCCTTTTGCACGCACTAAAAATTGCATTAAAAGTATTTGTAGTTAAGAGATAACAAATAACGGTCAAAATTATAATCAAAATTATAAAGATTCTTCGATTGAGGAAATTATCGATGATTGATAGATAAAGAATTTAGTCGAGAAATGCTTTAATGTTTTCTTGTTATTTAATTATACTTTAACGAAAGTTTTATTTCTCCATATGGTATAGATAACCTCAGAATAAATCAAAACATTAAAGTCCATAGTAGTATTATCAATGAAGAAAATAACTAATATTTTATGGATTATTGTACTAAATATCTGATTTTTTTGGTATCAGTTTTTTTGGTACAAGTTAGAACACTTGACGAACTGCTATTTTCAATACATCTCAAGAGTTAACAAATTATTTGAGGTAAGCATTGTTTAAAAGTTAAACTTTTTACATACGTAGACGAGATTTTACTCTAATTATCGAATCATTTTGTTCATCATCGCTATTATAACCCATTTTGTCTACCTAAATTTTGTGTAAGATTAAATTCTTTCTTTCATACTTTTTTTTTTGAATTAATTTATTTGCAGTAATTTAGACAATCGTCATATTATTATGTTTTTGTACTTTTCATTTTTTATTAAAATTTGGAATAATAAAAGTGTACTTCACTAGCTTCAGCGTAGTTAGTACGTTTCCAAATATGGTGTTTTTTTTTCCTACCTTCGACCGGTGACAAATTTTTATCCGATTCTCCTTGATTCTCTCTTGGTTCCATCTTATAAATGATAAATCTTTTTAACAAGACGTTCAATTATCTGAGTATTTTATCGAAATTTTTCTTTTCTACACATTTTTTTCATTTATTTAATATTTTTGAAATAAAAATATACGTGAAAATGATGATATTCTAAAATTAAAAACAAAAAATACCGTTTAATTGAAATATATCACTAATTCTGAACGATATTAGCAAAATACGGAAAAGAAAGAATTAATCTGATTTCATTTTCACGAACTTGACTTTTACGTTTCTTGACTGACTTCTCTCCATAATCAAAATATATTCCCCTCGACATAGCAATTTTAGGATAGCTCTACAATGTGAGCGATGACAATGCAAATGAACGAAGTCATAACTTTATTTATATTATTGATAAATATGTAAATATTTGTCAGAAGGAATAATGATTATGGAAAAATTAGTTCATTAGAAGTGTTTTGTTTTTCTAAACAGAAATAATAGCTTTTTTAGAAAGTAAAATGATTTAATTATTCGAAAATTTTGCATATTATTTCAGGAATAAAATTTATGAAAAGAATTGAAGGAAAGATGAACTCACTTTCCAGCGAATAAAAAAGAAATGTTTCGAATGAGTCTTCCAGAAACAGATGAAAATAAATGGTGGAAAATATAGAGGAAAACAGACTATTTAGGCAAAAAGATGCTGAAAGTAAGAAGATTGATGAGGATTCAGTTGAAAAATCCGACGAAAATTTGATCTTCAAATAAAGATATGTTTAGCATCTTTTGTGACATTGATTATAATATTTGTGTGCAAATTTCTCTCCAAATCCAAATGGTCTTCATCCGTTCGATCCTTTTACATTGATATTGTGGATATAAATTCCTGTAAATGGATGCTTCATGTAGAGCCATTTCTCTCTATGTTACTGATTTCATTGCATCTTGTCAGATAAAAGAATTTCTAACATATCAACATTTTTTCCATAATTCCAGTTTACAATTGTCACCATAGCCATTCGTTTCCTTATGTCTCCCAATTTATCTCAAATTCTGTAATACCATTTGTGAAATAAATATTAAATTTCATATTCTTCTGTTAAACGAATTATTCGCTGCAACTAGTTAAGGATTTCTCGTATGAATTAAATAGTGGAGGAAAGAGAGGTTATTGCATTGGATATTTAAACGATAGATGTTTCAACGACATTTAAAACCGAACTATCATTGCGATAATCTTCAAGGAAAGATACGGAAACAACTATGTGCACCATCAATGGTAGTCAACTTTTGTGATTCATGTCGTGGTAAAAAAAAATTTTGTTTTAGTAGAATTGATAGCAATATCGATTGTGTTTTTAAGACATTCTGATTAGCAATTTGAAATTTTGGAATTTTTAATGATCTGTTATTGAAATACAAGATATGCAGTGATTTTAATGATGCTTGGAAATGACATATTTTAATAATTTTGTGTATATGATAAGCTTTGGGGGAAGCAGACAGAATATATGATGTAAGCTATAAAAAATGTTTGAGGATACATTGAAGTCGAAGTACACTTCATGAATTTATTCACAGAACTATGATGTAATTCAATTGCATCTCTTTTATTCATATTTTTATTCATTATTTATCATATTTTCTTGCTTTTTTTCAGTGTGGCATCAAATTTTAGCGAAAAATTCAATCTTCATAAATCACTATGATTATCATATTGTACGATTACAATTTACACAATATCATATCAATAAATTTATCACTTTTTATTTTTATACCAAATATGTTATCATGTCCCGGAAATGTTCGCCTAATATCTCAATGATTTCAGCAAAGACATTCTTGTTTTCTAGAAATTGCGATATTAATGACTTGTCAATTTCTTTTTACACTATAATATTTATCAAAGCAAAGATTAATGGGCAAAAGATATGGGTGATAAGAATTTGGGCCGAAATTTGCAATGTAAAAAGATTTTTAAAAAAATGAAAATTAATAGATACAAAGACAAATTGTAGAGTGTGAACAAGTTCAACTTTTCCATTTACTAGAATTTAGTTCATATTTTCTCCTATCACATATTTTCGTGCTTGAAAAAATTTAAAAAAATAAAAAGTTTTGGGATTTGTTTATCGTACAATATTTACACGCATAATATTTGGAATATTTGTTAAAAAATTTTAGTGGCAGGAAATGCTTTCAACTTTGGAACACTAAATAGCCACATGCTTTTAAATTTAGAAGTAATATGATGAAACTTAAATGGATATATAGGTAAGCCTGAAATGATTTCAAATCACTTAGATATTTATAGAACCGTTTTGAAAGAATTGGTAAAATCAAATGCAAAAATTATTGATCTAAAAGAAAAATGACCTTTACATGAGTGTTGATTTGATTTCGTTCGATTGACTCATTTTACAACTAAAATCTTTTCCGGTTCTCTTAAATCCCAACTTACTTTTTTCATTTAAAAATGCTAAAATAAATTACCAGTTTACAAAAAAAGGACCAATTCATAAAGAAAATTGAAATTGGAATTTATTTGTAAAAGTTTCTAGTTCAATCTCGCAAAGTTAACCACAATTTGAAATTTGAATGTAATAAGGATCTGAAGAGATCGGTATGGTACAGTGATATGATTATACATAAGATGCACTTTTTTCTTTTTTATATTGTGTTTTGACTGATAAAAATCAACAGTTAGTTAGTCTGACAAAAAATGTGATAAGATCGAGCACTAGGAGGAGTGATTGTTTGAAATGAAGCCATATTTTATGGGAGAACAGTAAGAACTTTGAAAGTTCTATCGGTCATTATAAATTCCCGTCTAAGGTGATGTCCAATGCTTGTTGCTTGAAAATTTCGCTTTTTTTTATTAATTATTAGGTGTTATCATACATCACTTTACTATAATTGATAATAATCCTAAAAAAGTTCATAAAATGCACAATAAAATTTAAAATACTAATTTTTCATTCCTATATTTAAAAGACATTTCTTTCAATTAAATGAGGAAATAATATATTTTTACTCGTACAAAAACTTTTAATGACATTGATGGTGACTGATATAAAATAGCTGTTGCGCAATAATTTAATTGCATTGTGGAATTATAAGTGAAATTAATTATAAGTGAAATTACTTTTTAATTTCATCATTTATTCATTCCTGTTAAAAAAGTTATTGAAGATGACGTTTGCATCTTTCTGCTTTCAATATTCTAATTTTTTTTCTAAGAAATTTTTACTTAAATGAATTTATATGAATTTTAATTTCATGAATGATCATGTGTCTTTCACTTTGTTTTTTCTATAATTTGATTTTGCAACAAACTGTCAGTGATAAAATGAGCAGCAAAAAAGAGATAATTAAATTACTCAAAAATATTTTATCAGATTTTTTTGATTGTATTTACAAAATTTTTTTTTCATGCATTTCGTATTCGTAATTTTTGAATTTTTATGATCTTTTATCGTCACTTGCTATATTCACTTTTAATTTTAGAATATATTAGTGAAATTTTAAGCAATTTGAATTTTTGATAGTAAAAATGCTTTTAAAAGTTCTAATGAGAAATGATTTCACCGATAAATTTTTCATAGTAATTGGCAAGAAAATGTCAACTTTTTGTATGCGATAAGTTAGAAAATTAAAGAACGAAATGCTTTAAAAGGGAAACGAAACTTTTACAAAGTTAATTTGAATGGAATAAAAGCAAAGCTATCAAACCTCTAGGATCTATTTATTATTATATTCATACAAATTTATAAAAACGGTTACTTTAAACAGATAAGTATATGCTTTATATAATTACTGATATCTCTACCTAATTGGTGCAAGGATTCATATCGATTCCGCCGTCAAGTTTTGTCGGTTCAACAATTCATCATTTTTTGTTTCATTGAAAGAAATATATTTAGGTACAGGGATTACAAGAGAAAGTCATCAATACTGCAAATATAATATTAAAAAATTTTAACTACCATAAAATTTATATCATTAATTTTATAAATAGTACTCTCAATTTTTTTGAAATATATTTAGAAGATTAATTTATAAATTGATTATCACATAATAATTTCACATTGTATATTTGAGTACATTTAAACTGCCAAAAATCAATTTTATATGAGTGAAATTGATTAAACTGATACTTTCCCCAAACTAAAATTTCATCTTTTGCTATCACTTGACTCTTTAATATTAATTGAAAAAAAGGGAAGAAATTTTGAAAATCACTTTTGCTTCAATGATTAATCATTGAAGCAAAAGAATGATTATGTCATTTATAGTCAGTGTTTGCCTTTCATATTTGTTTATAAAGACTTTAGATTGATATTTGTTTATTTCTCCCAATATTATCAAAGAATGTATATGTCACCAATGCACTTGACATATTTAATCAGTTTTTAATTTAAAAAATTGATAAGCACAGATACTAAGTTTCAAATCAAATTTTTTTCATTTCTTGTTTTTTTTATAAATGATGAAATTTGTAATGATTAAACCAATATTCTCTCATTTTTCTGTTTTTTTTATGAAAAAATTTTTCATTCATTCTTTGAATTTACTTTCGGTTATCTTTTGAAATAAAAAT
This sequence comes from Mansonella ozzardi, assembly GCA_029876185.1. Lineage (NCBI taxonomy): Eukaryota > Metazoa > Nematoda > Chromadorea > Rhabditida > Onchocercidae > Mansonella > Mansonella ozzardi. The sequence continues at coordinate 32,451 of JARVGP010000364.1, read as the reverse complement.
AGTATTTTCAAATTTTTTTCAATTTTTTTCTTTTTTGTTAAATGTAGCGACTTAGAAATAATTAAATAGACAGAGAGACAAAGAAACAAATGTGGCTTATCACCGTTTGAAGATTAGTTCAGTGGGTTGATAATTTTAAAATGATAGTAGTTATAAAACATAAACTTGAGAGCAGTGTCTAAATATTTATGTCTTTGGTCATTGTACAGCAGCAGAATTGGATCTGATTAGCTTATCCTTTTCTTTGTTTGATAATTGTGCTTATTTAATTAATGAAACTTTTTCTATAACTTCTTTAGTAATTCCATTCCTTACTAATGTTTCGATAATGGCTAATTAATAACTTTCTAAAACATTCTCTGAATTTTAATCGCTTTATGCTTATTTCATGATTTCCAGTGAAAATTATAATGATTTTTTTTGGCTAAATAAATTCTGTAAAAATATTACACCATAACTTAAATTTCTTTCAATTTTTTAAAAATTTTAAAAATTAAAATTTTGCTCGGTCTTTGTTGCAATTTTTTGCAGATATAATTTATTTTATAAGATTTAAGCTTAAGAATTGTCATATCAAATTTTCCAAATGAGAAAATCAGAAATGACAATGAATTAAATTCTAAATAATTTGCATTTAAATTAAATAGCAAATATTAGAAGGAAGAAAAATTTTATGCAACGAATAAATTTTTCATTAAAATTCACTTTTAGTCATAAATGAGCAGTTCAAATCCTTGTATACATAGCTAAATAACTTTGAAAGGTTCAATTTTCCTCCGGCTTTTATTAATTCGAAAAAGTTCATAATGTGCGGTGCAATGATCCGGATGTCCGGTAATGGTATAGGAATACACGTTGGATCAACTATCTGCATTGAAGTGTGTATTTGTTAACTTTGAGTATGTGAATTCAGTTGGGGTCTCGAGGATTAAATTCCGAAAAAAGTTCAATTTATCTAGTTGGACCATGTTGTCGTATAGAAAAATCAATGCAGAATTGAAAGATCATCATCAGTATTTCATCATTTCTTATAACATTTTTGATGAATGATAAACATGTGATTATTACAATCTTTTTTAATAATTACGATAAATTATGTTACAAATTCAAATGTATTCTACAATTGTATTCAATGTAATTAATAGATACAAATAAAATATTACAGTAATAATTTTATCCTTTAAGTCAACGAAATGGAAAATATTGCTGAAAAAAAAATAAAATTTTATAGTCTACATAAATTTGTTGGAAGTTACATTTGATTTTTTTTTTATTATGACAAAAAAATTTTTATCATAATTTACCATATCATCATGCTATTTACAATCATAATTATGTGACAAATTTCTACCATTTAAAAGAGTAATAAAGCTTTCGTAATCATGACTATCTAATAAATTATCATGATATTTAGAAAACTAATGATAATGAATAAATATCAACAAAACACTGATAACGAATATATTTTCTATCAAAATTCAAACTAAAAAGCTTCTTCTTCTCTAAATAATTTAAATCATTATGAGTGAAAATTTGGTAATTTGATGTAAGTAAAAAAAAACTAAAATATTGCCAATATGTTTCATTTTAAAGTTACTAGCAGCCAAATTGTTCATCGCCATATTCTTTGTTGGATTAGCATCAATGGTTACTTTATCAATAAATAGGCTAAAATGGCAAGCAGTTAAAAAAAAAAGTATAACTAAATAATCTAATCATATTTCACTGATACAAATACCGACTAGAAAGTAAAAAAAAGTCTTATTAATTAAATTTAAATTTATTTCATACTCAATTAATGCTTTGTGACAGTTTTAATGTATTTTAAGAGCGTGAATTTTCACTTCATTGAAATGCTTTAATTTATATTTGATAAGATTTAATAAAAAATGAACCAATTGCTTAGTATCATTTTTGTGAATGATATATCAAGCGCTAACAAAACTAATTGCAGCAGACTTAATGATATTTGAATTATGATTCATGTCGAAATTTGTTGTGATTTTAACAACCGAAATCTATTGAATTATTTGCTAATTAATTATTTGCTTAGCCTTGAGATTAATTGGGTAACTTTTTTTAAAGTAATGATTCATTTCTAGGAAATCCTAAAGAATGATTCATTTGGAAATCCAAACAATGATCCATTTCTAGGTAATCCCGACAATGAATGATAATTTAAATCTCATACTTTTTTAAAATTTAATATTGCAAGGAAAGAATTGTTGAAAAGAACTTTATAGGTGAAATGACCATAAAATGAAAATTAATTACTTGAAAACAAGTAAAAGTAGGAAAATAAATCATATTTTCATCAGTTTATTTTCATAATTAGTTTCCAATCTCTCTATCATATTTGAATAGCCAAATGATTGATGATATTTTAAATTAATTAATTCAATTCAGTAAAATATATTTATTCAAATTACTCAATCAAATGCATTTACTTTTGAATTATATTTTCTGCACTCTAAAATGATGCTTCAAGATTCACTTTAAAAATAAATCAGTTTAATGAATTTATTAAAATTGATGAAATTGTTCTTTAAAAAAAAATAGAAAATTGATCTGATCAGCTAAAATTCAATGATTTTAATTCTACTTTAATATTTTTGTGACAAATCTTAGTTTAAGTTTCAACAGTATGCAGTATGTTTTTCCTTTGCACTTTTCTAATCTCACATTATATTTAATTTTCCGCAACTTTATGTAATGTTTAAAAAAATATGAAAAAAATTTGAAAAATGTTTCAAATATTCTTCACAAGTATTCTTCAAACATTCATCATAAGCAGTTTATCTTGAAAATTTAAAAAAATTTAAATTTATCATTATTTCCTAACTTTGCCATTTCAGAATCGATTAACAATTTTTACACTTAGAAAATTTAATGTTTGTGAAACAAACAAATCAAAATAATGAAATTCAATTTCAAAATTTATAAATTGACAGTATAAGTGAATACATTAAAAGAATGCATATGGTTTTGAACATGAAGTTTCTCTTGCTGAAATCTTTTGTTTTATTGATAAAAATTTAAATTAATTTAGTTTTCAACAGTAATGTCAAACAATAAATCTGTTCGCGCTAGTCTCAAAATCAAAAATTGAAATTATTTGGGATATTTTGGAATGAAATGAAAAGATTCGCAAAAACGAAATGATAAATGCACCGAAGCGTTTTTGCCTTCTTATTAAAAAAACTTCATTTTTCATTTAAAATGTTAATTCGCTTCCTTCTTTTCCAGAATACTAACATAAATTCATTTGATAGCCTTAAATTATTGAAGATTAACAATCCTTAAAATTATTTGTGATCGTAATTATCATGATTTCACTCTAAATATCATATTCTTGCAAATGAAAATTATTAATTTAAAAATTTCCTATTCTAACAGTTATTTTTAATTTTAATTTCATCTAGATAGTACAATCATTCGTTGGATATTAAATGAATCTGTTAAAATTCATATTGTCATTGTTTCAAATTCATGTTATCATATTCATATTATCGTTATCATTTCAAATTCATTTCCTCAAATCCACATTATCAATTCATATATCACAAGAACTATTTCTGAAATTTCTTCTTGTATTATTTACTTAAACTTTTATACACATTCATTTATGTAACGAAAGCTTGCTGTGATAAAGTATATAATTTCGACTGCATTTATTGATAGTAGCTGAGACAGTTTAGTTGATAGTGATTCGCTCTGTCATTTTTTGGTTAGTTACCCTTCTATGAGCAACAACAAAATGAATCCAAATCTAATATAAATAATGCAATTATTTTATTACTAATTTATCAATTAAGTAATTAATTCATTAATTTACAGGGTATTTTATTTATCATGTTGCTAAATTTTCCTTTATTAAAAAATTTGCTTTTTTATCTTTTCATTCTATTTGCGCAGTTTCTATCATTCATTTTGATACATTCTTTTTTTTCTTCCCTCTTACTTATCAGTCTGTAAAGTTTAACTTCTTTTTTTCCAACTTATTTGTTAGCTTAAATACAATTTACTGACCTTATTATTCATATGCTTAAATTGTTTGATAAATATAACGAAAGATTTTGTTAAGCATTAATTAAGGTTAGGAATTAATTACGGAATAACATCAACGAGCTCTCGACACTTGAACTCTAACTTCCTTTACGTAATGTATGTACTTCTCAGTCCCTTATCATAGTAAGGGTTAAAAGAAGGAAGAAGAAATTGACCTATTTGTCAATTGTGTAATTTTATGAACGATTCAAAATTAATTGATAAATTTACTTATTAAAATTATATTGGTATAATTTTTGGCAAATTTTTCATTAATATAACATTTTTTTTTTCGTACTATCAACATCAAGAAATATAAATATTAATTCTTGAGATTGTTAAGAGAGAAAAAAAATCAATGAAAATTTCCGTTTCACTTAGCGCAAAACTAAATGATATTAAGTAAAAAGGTAAAGTCATAAATGTAATAGAATTTACAAAGTATGACTTCAATTTCCCTTAGCAACTACGCTTCACTTAGGATTCAAAGAAATAAGTTTATAAATATGAAAAATTCAAAATTAATAAAATAAGTTTATTTAAATCATATTTTCATTTTTTATTATTCATCATAAACATAAACGTTAATTTTTGAGATTGATAAGAAAAAAAAAAACCAATTTAAATTTCCATTTTACTGGAATAACATTGAATAATATTAAATAACCGCAAAATGATAAATGTAAACTATGAAAAAGTGTAATTTTAATTTATCATGAAATTGCTCATTCATATCATTTTTGACATTTTCCTCAATGATAACAAATAGCTTAAAGTCACGAAAGTCATGCAAATAAATTATTTCGCAAAAAATTCAGAAAATCGGAATTTGAAATGGAAAAAAATCTTTCCGTTTCAGTTATCATTGTTTCATTTATTATTTTAATTTTGGAAAAATCTACTCGTATTATGAGCGAACTTCGGAAAATCGGAATTTGAAATGGAAAAAAACTTCCTTCCGTTTTATTTATCATTTTCCGTTTGTTTTATTTTTTCACTTATTTTATTCATTATTACATCAATGCTATAAGATATGCAAGTGAAGAATTAATGAGATGCAAAATTATAGAGTAAAACACGCAAAATACTTTCTCACGATTTTATATTGAAAAATTTTGTAGTAGAAAGCCTTATAATAGATACAATTCAAGAACTGAGTTATATTCACAAAAGATTTACTTTTTATTTTCAACAATTCTTCTTTTCAAATATTTCTTAGAAGGAAATTTGTTGTTATGAGAATTTTTCCACAACACTTTATAATTCTGTAATAATTGAACAATTGAAATAAAAAAAGCAATGAAAATTCTTTTTTTTTTTAACATTTCGCATAGCACTTTATTGCTTGAGATAATTTGTAACAAACAATTAGAGGAAAATTAGTACCTAACAAGTAGCCAAGATAGGCCTGAAAGGACAAATTTTTCGGGCTATTATTTTCTTTCAATCCTTTTTTTAAGTGAAATGCATTAAGTGAAAAATGTGCAAAGTGTAGTAGCTTGGGAAAAAAAATATGGGATTTTTAACTTTTCAGAATTCTTATCGCTTCACTTTTTTTTTGCAATAAAATATGTTCTAGCATGCTTTAATGAATTCCGGTTAAACGAGTTTTTTTTTAATTAATTCCGAGTTTTTTTTTTGTGACAAGCAGCAACGACAGCATAGATGGTGTATGCTGTCAAAAGCATATTATATATATTAAACAAGAAATATGATTATTGTTTAATATTCTTACTAAATTTTCTTCATTTTGTCCAGTTCGACAGCTCACTTCCAGCTGTCAAGTTTTATTTCAAAAAAGTTCTCACATATTTCGATTTCATTTCAAAAAAAAACAAAAGAAATATATAAGAAATTTTTCCATCATCATTTTTTTTGCTTTTCTATATTTCCACTTCGTTTTTTTCTTATCAATTTTGGGTAAATCTCTGTAAAAGTTGGCAAAACTTTTTAGTTCAATTAGTTCAGCGATCGATTAAGTTATTAACGTGACTTTAAAATCCAGTTAGCAATTACTAATACCAATACTTGTAATTTGTGTGTGTCTATGTTTTTTATTAAGTTTTAATTAATATTTTTCATTTTTGAAATTAAAATTAAATTTATTAAAAAATTTACGAATTCTTGGAAATTAAAAGCCTAAAATGATTGGTTGTTTTTAAATGCACGATGTTTTCCTTTCTCTTTTTTTAATTCCTTTCTTTTATTTCTTTTTTTTATTTCTTTTTTATCACTATTTCTTAAATGAAATATCTCTGTCAACAAAACAAGCAAATAATAAATAACATAAATTGAAATTCTTATTTAAATTGCATCTAAAATTTCAACAGTTTTCTTTCACTAATAATATTTTAACTTGTGAGTTAAATTTTTTTGCTTATAGTTTGTTTTTTTTTTATAAGAAACATTTTTGGGACAGCAAAAAAAAAGAAAAAATTTGGCTTATCATTTTAAAAGCAATCAAAAATGTATTTCGTTTGAGGAGATTTAAAATTAGACGTAATTGATTATTCAAAATACATCAAATACATTTACTTACTTATTTTAAAGTTTTTTCGTTTTCTTTTTTTGAAAAAAAGCAAACTAAATTTTGATTCTAACAAATTTATGCCCATATTTTAAATTTAGTTAATGTATAAGAAAAAAAAGGTTGATTTAATTATGAAATGGTGAAAATTATCAAAAATGTAAGTTCAAGATTCATTTTTTTCATTTTTCCGGACAATGTTTTCAAATTAAATTACATTGATAAAATTTTAATGCAAAATTTCATTTACAGTTTTCATTTATAATTTATAGTTCATATGGATTTTATTTGAAATATACTGATGATATTTTTGATTAAATTTTTTAAATTTTTTTAAAATCTTTTTTTTTAATTTTTTCATTACACGAAAACACACGCACACGAACACACATAAGTACATACAGATGCAAGCACAGTTTTTGTGCGTGTTGTGTATGTGTTTGCATAAATGCAAATACTCATGGAATATGTCACATGTGAATTTCAATTAATTCAACTGAAATTAGCTAAACAAAAAGCATAGATGAAAATTTTGAATAAATTTCTATTTTTTTCAACAAAAATGAAAATACATCGACAGAAACTTATGCATAAGTAATTAGCATATTTATGAGCAGGGATGAATTTTGTCATTAATTCAGAAACTTCATTAGCTATTCATATAAGTATGCAAATGCTTGTCAATCAGTTACACTTTAAATTTGAGAAGTTTTTCAAATTCGTTCTCTTTTTTGATTAGACCACACTTCTCAAAATTATCATGATTAATCATGATAAAGGTATAGAGGTAAGGATAGAATTAATGTAGTATTATTAGTGTTAGAATATGTTTTGCAACAAATGATTGAAATTTTTTTTATTCATTTCTGAACGTTCCAGCATGTTTCAAATATAAATAGGTTATTTAAAATGGGTTTTTTTTTTTTTGCATTTTTTCAAATCATTATAATTTATGTCTAATCCAGTAGTGTGTCTGATATTTGGCAATTTTACAAAAAAAATCAAAACCAATAAAACAATAAATGTTATTAGCTTCAAATTCCAATATTAATCCTGTATTAATTCATGTAATTAATTAATATTTCAATATTTTTAAAAAAATGCAAAAATTTTAGGTTCGAATTATAGCAATTAATATTAAAAGAATTAAATTAAGGATAACCAAAAACATACTTTCATACCTGATTAATTAACAAATTAAATTAATGAATTCTAGACTTAAAATGCTCGCTTTATTTTGCATAACTTTTCCTTCTTTCAATTATTCAACGAAATGCAAATAATTTCATAAATTTTCACATGTTAAATTTTTTAAAAAAAAAATTTTCCACTTTTTTAATCATTTCTGTCAAATACTCCAATCCAAATGTTCTTCAAACAATTATCATTCAAAAAATGCATATTTACTGTAAAATAACCTTTGACGGATTCTATTTGATGAGTGGCAAATTGTTTCAACTGTGAAATTTACATTCAATTTTTCCATTTCCAATTAACTTAATGTAATTAAATTTATTTCTCATCAGTTTATTAAGAGCTAAAGAAATTTGGAAAACATTTACTATCTTCTCTAATATTATTGAGAAGATAGGAATGACCAAATCAATCATTTATTAATATATCCAATGATCACTGATCACTGTTCACTGTTTGCTTTGATTACTAAAGCTTAAAATTAAAATCAAATTTTGAGAAAAAGAAAAACAAACATATGAGTTTTACATCAAATATACACATACAATTCATTTTATGTTCCGCTATTAAAATTCTAACTTTTTATTTGACAGCTGTTTCGCATATTTTCTGATATTCGAAACAATTTTTCAACAAAAAAAATTATTATTAATGATGAAATTTTGCAATCAATCTCTTGATTAATTAATTTAGAAATATTACTAACGTTTATTTGTTCATATTTTTTTCTGATCATTTTTCAATTTTTCTTTTTTTGAAAACTTTTAAATTTACTTCATTAAACACATAAATAATTCGGTAAGTGATTTCAACTATAAATTTGTTAGTTTAAAAGTTAATTGATACATATTGTAGATGTTGATGAATTTTTTCACTAATTTATTCCTCTAAGGACGCTATTAAAAATATATAGCATAGGAAAAAACTAATTTAAACGAATGATAATGAAATTTAAGTAAATTTGAGCATTTTAGGCATTGCTGCAAATTTTCACATTTTTTCAATTTGGATAATTTACTATTTCGTTTTCAAAAAATTTCATTATCATTTTTTCTTTTTCTTTCTTTTTTATTTGACATTCGTTGCACATATATATAAATGATGCAGAAAGTAAATGAAATTTCACTTTAAAATTTATTCACTTTTCTGAAATTTAACAAATTTTGGAAAATTCTTTTTTTTTTTTGCATTTAAGGGTGATTATTTTATAAGAAAACAAATGAAACAATAGAAAAATGGTTTTTACAAAAATTCATTTCTTATCGGCACTTATGTTCTTCTCTATTGCGCTAATATCGACAACTGGTGCAGCTGTCTACAATCCTCAACCATTCGTTTTACCTGATTACGGTGACAATTTTGAAAAAATTTAAATTATTTGCACGGAAAATTCAATTTGTATCTTAGCAACTCACATATTGCTTTTTTTCGAGGATTTTTTGAAATCTTTGAAATTTTTGAAAAATTCATTTCAAATAGATTTGATAAATTTGATAAATTGTTAATGAAAACGAAAATTACTGAACGTGAAAAACAATTTTCTAACTTTTTTTTTAAATTTTTATTTTTATTTTTTTAAAAAATAACTTCTATTTTTTTAAGTGAAATTATTCCCCACTGTAAATTTTATGAGTGTAAAAAAAAATGCGTTTAATGCGAAAAATTAAAATATAGTTTGTATTCCTGTGAAGTTTTAGAAAATTTCTTATGGTACGATTTCTATTTGCAGATGAAGTGCGACGAGAAATCGTAAATGATTTGTTGCAAAGAGAATATGCTGATCGATATCGTCATTATCTAGAAAGAGGTTTAAATGGTAATCAATTTTTAGCTCATTTAATCACTAATTAGTTTATACATTCATCATTGATTATTCATTAATTTAATCATTGCGAATTTTAAACTTTTAAAGATTGAAAGTACTTTGAAAAGCCAAGATAGGTTAAAAAATCAACATTATTTTATTCATTTACATCTAACACTTTGTTTATTTGTTTATTGAAACTCATTATCTGATATGATGTTGTGTTTTTGATGAAATTCGAACAGTTTGATGAAAACTCAAATCAAATTTGATAAAAATTAAGCAGTAAATGCGAATTAAAGAATAAAAATTTTGCAATAGTTTGACGAAGAATTACTTGAATAAATAAAATTATAAAATTAGCTTGGAAAAGTACTGTAAGAAATCATATTGAAATTTCACTAATGGAAAAATAATTTAGCATAATAAAAAAAAAAGGAAAATGAACAATTTTAAAAGTTGATTTGAAATATAATTAAAATAACAATCAATAATAAGCTATCGTTGTTCAAACATAAAAGTTGGTGTAAATTTATTAACAATTAAAATTCTAATTAATTCCAATTTATTTGTAGCATTTTCGAAGAACAGTATGAACGATATTGAAACAGGAAAAGGCGATTTATATCCATTTCATAAACGAGGACAAACATTTGTTAGATTTGGTAAAAGATCGCAAATTCCTCTTCATTTCGATAAGTAACACTAAATGAGTAAGTTTAGATTTTTTTCTACTCTCTAATTGATTTGCTAATTAATTATCATTACATCACCTTGTTGTTTTTCATATTCAAGTAGTACAATATCATTGTTTGTAGTATAATATATTTATTCATTCTATGACGACAATTAATTATTTCTTAATATTATGAGATATTTTAAGTATAAGCAAAACAAGTAAAAATAATTGCATGTTCATACTGCATATATGTATGTATGTCGCATGTTAGTAATTGTGATGGAGAGAAAAAAAATCCATATTTTTTGTGAAATTCTTTAACTATTGATCATTTTGAGAATGCAAAAATGATAATGAAAACGTTAGGTAATAATAATTGTTATAAAAATGACGATAATAATAATAATGGTAGTAATAAGTAAAGGATGATTTAAAAACGATAATAGTAATAATTTAAATATCACATTAGCAATAATATGAATTACAATATTAGTTAATAGTAAATGGTAAACATAATAATAAAGTGAGCATCATAATGATTTCCGATTATCGTTATTTCAGTAAGCAAGTGCTGAAGTTACAAACAATTTTTGGCAACAATCTCAAATACGAAGCATTTCACATTTTACGAATATTTGCTTTTAAATGTACGCATTGTGTAATATTTTAATTTCAACTGACATTTTTATTTGATCATTTCTCTAAAATAAATTTCATTCGGAATCTTAAAAATTTAAAATCTCAAAAATTTCATATCATATTTTTCATTCAGTCACATTGATATCCATTTTATACGCTATCATTTATCTCTATGTAATGCTATCATTTGATATCGATACTGTCTTAAGTATATATTTTAAGTTTTTCTTTGCTTTTTCATTTCCCATCCTTGTTATTGAAATGTAGTAATTGAAATTAAACTACAGTAAAATTATTTCGAATGAATTATAAAAGAAGAAATTGTTTAACAACATATACAAACACATAAACATACATACACACATGCACAAATATACACACGCATACATACACACACATACTGTATGAAAACTGAATGAACTTTGTTGACACATTTAATATCATTAGGCTATGTTGTAACAATGATTGGTAAGTTAGCAATTAATTATTGCAATCAATCCAATTAATTAAATTATCAACGTAACAAAACAGTGTTAATCGGTGTAAAAAAGTGACGGAAAAAAAAAACCCATTGAATAGGTTATTTAAACTTATCATTATGAATTAAAAATGTAAGCACAAAAAAAAATTGATGAAAAATTAAAAACAAATCATTTTTTCCCTTCCATACGACAATAATATAAAATTATTCAAAATGAAATTTAATCGCACAAATTCATTAAATTTCAAATCTTTTTGATTTGAAATTTAAGTTGAGCAAAAAAAAAATTTATCATTATTTAGCTAAATGAGTTTAAAAAAACCGAAATAAATCGATAACCTGCAGAGTAATTAATTGACAATTAATATTTATATGCAAAAAAAAAAATTCTAACAATTAAGAATCAATGAAATTTTTGTAAAAAATATTACACATCAAATGAATAATATTCTAGTAATACAATTCGGAAATGAATTAATTTCCAAAAAATGTAAAATTTGATTAAAATTTCTATAAATACTATAAATTACTTGAAGACAATTAAATTTATTGCGTTGAAATTGCAATGGTGGTAGTTTGGTTGTCTTAGGGAAATTTTTACTGCATTTATTGTTGCAGTCTGTTTTGTTATCACAAAATGAAGATTGATGATTTGTTGTGTCGAGTGTTATCAGTGGGTAAGGAAGGTGGTGAATTATCCAAAAATGTACGAGAAGATGAATTGCTTGCTTTATGTGTGAAAGCTCGAGAGGTACCAGAAAAAAATGCCACAAAATTTTTTTTTTAATTTTATTTTAACATTTTTGAAATGGTGTAAAAATTTTTTTACATGTTTATTCATATAACTCAATTATCAATTTCAATTTGAAAATTCAAATATTAGTTTTAAAATTTTACATTTTAAAAGTATGTAAAATATAGTATTATGTATTTGCAGACATTTTTGAGTCAATCAATATTTATCGAAATTGATCCGCCAGTTAAAATTTGTGGTGACACACATGGTCAATATGGTGATCTCTTACGCCTTTTTCATCGTTGTGGCTTTCCACCACTGTCAAATTATTTGTTTCTAGGTGATTATGTCGATCGTGGTTCGCAGAATCTTGTTTGTTTAAATTTGCATTTTTTTTGCGTTTTTATCCGAAATTTTAATTTGATGAAATCAATATGTTAGAATTAAATGAAATTGAAATAGTATTGGATGAAAGTAGTCAATGAAACGATCAAAAGACAATTAAAAGGCTTGGATAAATGAAACAGTCCGGGAATCCGGAAGCTGAGAGCCATAAATTTTTATGAAGTAAGCTTTAGGATTGAACCGAGGAAAAAAAGTTCTAAATTATGATCAAAAGAAATTAGCAGAAAAGTTTATTTTTGCAACAGACTACTGTGATACAGTAGTATTAAGGCTTTTCTGATCGATCAATGTCAAATATAAAATGTCATTCATTTATTGTAGTTTATAAATAATAGATAATACGGTCAAACAAGTAGACCTAAAATTGAAACAAATTAGAGCTGCAGAAAAAATTTAATTTGAAACAGACTACTGCAATACAGGAGTACTAAAGCTTTTCTGCAAATTGTCAACAATTTATTGTAGTTTATAAATAACAGATAAAAGGGTTAAAGAAGTAGACCTAAAATTAGATTGCTGTAATACGGTAATGCTAAGGCTTTTCCATAAAATGTAAAACATAAAATGTCATCAATTTATTGTAGTTTATAAATAATAGATAACACAGTCAAAAAATAGACCTGAAATTAAATATTAGAAAGGCAATTGCATCATATTTCATTACTTTACTTCCGCATTTCCTCCATCCAGTATTCTGTCTGACAAAAATAGCCTATAATGTTTTTTCAGAAAAGTTTAAAGCAATCATCCTGAAACTGAAAGAAGAAATTCATTACAAGTCCAAAATTCAAATTCAAACTTTATTTTTAAAATTTTAATTGTTATTTTCTGGTTTTTGAAAACAAAAAACAACCTGTGATAATTTTCAGGAAGTAATTTGTCTTTTATTTTGCTACAAAATAAAATATCCCAATAATTTCTTTTTGTTACGCGGTAATCATGAATGTAATTCGGTTAATCGAGTGTACGGATTTTATGATGAATGCATGCGACGTTATGGCTCAAATCGCCTTTGGCAAGGATTTCAAGTATGAATAAGCAAAACAAAAATCCGGAATTGAAATTGTTCTTATTCTCACTTAGGATATTCAGTTAGGAATTTTTTTTCCAAAAGAATAAAAAAAAAGTTAACTTTGTACTTGTTGAATTTTCACACGACGATAAAACCGGATTCAGAAATGATTGGTAAGAATTTCACAAGAATTCTGAATTACTCTTTCTTCATACCCTGAACGAATTTAGTGGGAAAGAGATTTTTTTTTTAGGATGTATTTGCTGTTATGCCTTTATGTGGTTGTGTTGGTGATCGAATATTGTGCATGCATGGTGGTTTATCACCACAATTAAAAGACTTTGAACAGGTTATTTAATATTCTGAAATTACCTTTTCCGCATAACTGGACAATTTGATTGTATAATTGGTCAGGAAAAGAAATAATAGACATGATCTGGGATCCTCTGTTGTTTTCTTTTTCGCAACAAATAAATATATGGAATTTTTATGGGAACATTAAGAAACATTTTTTTTTTTTGGTATCCGTTGCTATTTCGGTCGGAAACATATTCGTTGCTATTCCGGTTAAAAACATGTCTGTTGCTATTCCAGTTAGTAACATACATATCCATTGCTATTCCGGTTAGGTTATTTGCGTGTTTATCCGCAAGCACGCAAATCTAAAAATCTAAATAAACTGAAGCCAAGGTAATTAGGTAATTATTCCAAAAGCAACTTCATTGTTGATTATTTGAAATTGGGTGATCGACTTTTACAGTTACGCAATATACCGCGTCCATTGGATCCGATTGGTCAATCACTGGAAATGGATTTGCTCTGGGCTGATCCGGTAACAGGTATTAAAGGTTTTATGCCAAATTTACGCGGTGCATCATATGGTTTCGGTGAAGATGTTGTTATTGATACATGCAAAAGGCTTGACATTGATATGATTGCTCGAGCACATCAAGTATGCAAAGAATTCAAATTTTAAAGTATTTCCTTGGATATAAAAAAACAAAATTCTGGTGCCGCTAGACCAATGGCTGAGATATCTCAGTCCCTTTCATATTTTAAATAATCTATGTGATGTATTTGTATATGCATAATGATCAGTTTAAATGGCATGAATATTTTTGAAATTCAATTTGAAAATATTTAAAAATAGTATCAAAGTGATTTCAAATAGCAATGAGATTTCTTTGGATAGAATTATCATAACGGGAAAGTTTTAATATTTTTGAAGTATTAAAGAATTATTGAAGATACTTTGATTTTTTGTTCGTTTTAATCGAACAAATTCATGCAAATAAAGGCTTTTTTTTTTCAGGTTGTACAAGATGGCTATGAATTTTTTGGCAATCGCCGTTTAGTGACAATTTTTTCAGCACCACATTACTGTGGACAATTTGATAATGCAGCTGCAAGCATGACTGTTGATGAAAATCTAGTCTGTTCATTTCAGGTATTTCACATTACCACATCTTGCATTGATTTTTGAATGTTAATTTTCCCAAAACTACTGTATCGCATAATTTCTTCCAGAACTACTACCGCATCACATAATCATAAATATAGTATATTGAAAAAAATAAGTATCAAAATTGCTTATAAAAATTCAAAAAATTTTTTAGATTCTACGACCTCAAGCGATACCAGGAGAAACACGCGCTGTTAAAACTATACGCGAAAAAACCGAAAAACTTTATTCCGAATTATGATCATTCGTATATCTGGAAAAATTAACATGAAACTATGATCATAATGATCTGATCAAATTCATAAATAAATTTTGTGTTACTAATCAATAATTTAATAATTTTTTCTAATTTTTGACAGAAAAATATTTCCGTATTAAAATTTTATTAAATTTACTTCTTCAAAGTTATTATGGAAGTAAATTTAATAAGAATGCAAAGATATAACTGTGAAAGTATACACATACATAATAAGCTTTCTATACAACAAAAATTTACCTGATGCATAAATGAAAAAAAAATAATTAGTCAATAATTTAAGTAAAATTGCGTATGAATAGATTATTCAAAAAGTACTAATACAAATAGCTTTAAAATTAAGTGAAAATATAAATAGCACTCAAGATAAGATGATATTTTGAAGTATGATCATTACAAAACAGCTTTATCATCCTTCAGTTAACTGCCGCTGGTATAAAAATAAAATTAAATGGATAACCTACCGAAAAGACTTTTTTACCTATCTAAAAAACTTTTTAGAAACCTAAATGGAAAAAAACAGATTACCTTAGTAAAAATTATCAAAGTGTAAAAGCTACATTAGTTATTTTAGAAGTCGCATTGAAGCTTGAAAAATTGCTAATATAAAACGTAAAATTGTTGTTGCAAGATTATACACAATTATATACCTTAAAATTAGAAGCTAAAAAAATATATAATTGTAGGATTCAAAAATTATCCTAATCCATTTAAAAAAAATTTATATAATTGTAGAACTCAAAAATTATCCTAGCCATCTCAAAAATTATCTTTATCCACTTTTACACATTATCATTGTTTTAAATAATAAAATAGTTCTAATTTTTTAGGTGTGAACAAGATAAGGATAACTGTAATTTAATAATTATGAATCTCGAAAAAAAAAAACAAGATTGTTTCAAAAGCAAAAAAAAAAATCAATACAAGGATTAAATATATTTGCGAGAGAGTTTCAACTTTTAGAAAACATTCCTTCTAAGTACTTTTCGTTGTATAATGCTCGAACAACATGTGCAAATAATTCATTCATATGCATGATATGATAATTTTGAACCTGAATAAAGTAAGATTGAGCTATCTGTGAAGTTGCTCGAAATGGAATGTATTGTTTACGTGAGCTAAATTCCTTAAATGATTGCATGCGACAATTCAGCACCGCAGCATTGGCAGTATTTCGTGGTGATTGATTTGGTGCTATCGTTTGTTGTGATATGTATAAATTCATCAAATGGCATATGTAGCGTATTCTGGAACAAAACTTCGTTATTAAAAAAAATTAATAAAATTTTTATAAACAATCATAATTTTAACAACTACTACAAAATTGCTACAATTTACAAAAGTTTCGGAGTGATAAAATATGAAAGAGGAATGGATAACTAAAATAATTCTAACTTCATATTAAAACTACAACGAAGACATTTCTCTATATTATTCTAAAAATTAGATCACAAAAATAGTGAGCGTAATAAAACCAAGTAAATTTCTTTTTAAAAAAATTTAAAATTTACTTAATTCAAACGATTTGTGAAATTTCAACAATAAAACTAACTTAATGGAATAAGGCTGTTTTTTGGATAAGCCAATTACGGAAAAGAAAGAGTTTGACTTTTCATCACTGGATGCTCTTTCAAGCCATTCTAAATATTGCATTAGAAATTGATTGCCTTGTGTTACAGAATAATTATACTGTCGTAATAGTAATTTCTGCAATTTCTCGATTAGAAATAGAAAAGCTGCTTCATTGGTCACATATCTGAAATGAAATGGGATTTTCTTGTCTTCTTTTTTTTGATATTATCAAAACCTTTTTTTCTTTCTCTCCATTCTGCCGTATAATTTTTTCAATCTTAATATTTTCAACTTTTTAATAAATTTTTAAATAAAATTTTTGAAATTTATAAACATATGCAATTCTTTTTCTTTCTTACTATCAAAAAGATTTACATCATGAATGAAAAAATAAATCCTTTTCAAAAGTATCTTAAAGTCTTCGAGTAAAGTGAGATAAAATTTTTATTCGAAATGCTTCATGTAGACCAAATTATAATTTCATTCTACAAAATACAAGAAGCGATGCTTTGATTATAGTACTATCTCTATTTCTAAGGTAAGTAAACCTAGCATAATTTTATCAGGCATGCAAATATGATTGCAATTAATATATACTGAAATCATCAAATCCAGTCTAGAAATTAATTAATAAGTACTATGATAAGTTAATTAACAAGTTCGATATTATACGATATGCTTCCAGCACAACTGAGATGTAATTATATGCTGACAATTCATTACCTTATAAATTGATAATTCTGAATGAGACATTTTACTCACTACTTGCAAAAAATGATACCTTGGTTTTATAGCTGTTATGTAATCCAACAAAACTCGTAACAATTCATTTTCCTGTTGCAATGATGCAGTTTCCAGCTGCTTCATTATAAATGCATTTGCGCATAATGGTAAGAATGTGTTATTTTCAGAACTGAAATTGATTATACGAAATGGAAAGCTAAAAGAAGAAAGCAATAAAACTTCTTGAAATCATTAAAAATTACTATACAATTAGAAATACCTTATATGTTAATTAAATAAGAGCTATAACTTTCATTTAAGCATTTGTAATATTGGTAATGCTATTAACTTTGGTAAGAGTTACAAACTGTATATAACTAGTAACATTTTAAAATATAGCTTTATCATTACTTCAAAAAAATAGTAAATTGAAAACATTCACTAATTATCCTGAAAATGAATATGTTACCATCAACTTTACATTTCAATTCATTAATACAACTTATTTGTAAAGTAATATTGAGAAATAATGATTTATATATGGTTGTTGCATTTCAACGAAGTCAATCGTTTAATTTATGATAAATTCATCATAGAGGTTATGGAATTTACCTGGGTAAAGTGAAAATAATTGCACTGCAATGATCAGGTAATGCAATCCATTTCAACACAACATCCCATTCGCATAAACCCATTCCTTGAACAAACAATTACCAATAAATGTCATGTAATTAAGAAATAAGAAAAAGAAATAAAAAAACCAAAATATATCAACAACGCTTGAAAATTATTTCTACGTTTCATGCTTATAGGCAGAAGAGTAGAATTTTGATAAAACATATTTAATGGATTTTAAAATATTTAATTCTAAGATTGTAAATAACTGCTTTGCTGAATTTTAAAAAAAATTTACATTTTGAAACTGCAGAAAAATTCATCTATTCATATCTACTATTATCTTGTTAATCGCGATGTTTTTCATTAACTAAGAATCTAATTAATTTTTATCTAGTGAAGTGTAATGCACTAATTACATTGCAAAAAAATTAACAGAAATATACTTTCAAAATACGTTGCAATACATTTCTCGATAATTTGAAGACCAAGCGAAATTTGCCGCATTTTTAACGAGCTTATTGTGGTATTGAGAAGTAATAAAACAACTGATGAATTAGAATTTTTCTCCAACCATTGCAGCAAAGTCGATGAAAAAACTTCTAAAAAATCATACAAATTACATTCTGCATTGTTAATCATGCATTTTTCTCTTTTCCTTACTATTCTATGCATTAAACTGCTTAATTAAAATGTAATTTCAACTATTTATTGGTAGCAGCTGGGGCAGTTCAGATGGCAGTGATTCGTTCTTTCATTTTTTGGCAAGTTAGCTTTCTAAGGGCAACAACATGCACTGACAGTGATGAATCCAAATCTCAAGTAGACTCATCATTATTTTCGGTAAATTTGAGAATTCTAGATTAATCATTTAATAATCTTGTTGTCCACTTGAAAAACCCTCCTTCAGCAATTCACTTTTATCAAAAATATTTGAAAAAAAATTAATCATTCAATATATTTAAATCTTGTCGTAATCATATTTATAACTAGTAAATGTGGTTACAACAGAATAGGTCTTTTAAAAAGTATTAGAATAATTTTATTAAGGATTACAAATGTTAGCGAAAAAAAAAAAACCAACAAATAATTTTCTTATTTTAGAAAGAAAACAACTCACATATTCTTCAAATACTTCATAATTTTTTTATCATCGTACTGCACGTGAAATCTTTCTACAGATTTATTGAAAAGCTATATTACAGTACTACAACACAAATTTTTCAACTTATATTTCTCAATTTAAGATCTTCTTTCAAATTTTCCTAATTCTCTTGCTCTTCAGTTTTTCTTCATCCCTCCTCCTCTATTTCTATTTATAATTACTTTGTATTAGATAAATGTATATAAGGAAAAAGGGATGTAATTATCGACCTAAATAAAATTAAATGGCTGAGTGATAGATTAATTTAAAAAGTTGAACTATTACCTAACAATTTATTATCGGATATATCGGACCAGAATGAAGTCAATTCGCGTGATAGAAATGATTGATTTTCCGATGCTACTCCTAAAAAACAAAAAGCAGCTGATTAAATTTCCGGAGCTCTTTAATAACAAACACTGATTTTATCATATATTATGATTGAAATGACAAATGGTGAAATGAACCTGATAGTGAAGTAATATTATGAACAAGTTTGATTTGATCTTCATAAAAATTTTTGAGCCATGCCCGATCGTCTGAATTTTTAAGCATCAAGGTAAGTTGAGTACGGATATAAAAAGATTGCTTTTGACAAACTTCTGCAGCCGAAACAACATCAGTCGAAAATGTCCCAAAAAAGCAAACGCGGCGGTATAACCTGTCAATTGAAAAGAGAAGTAAAAAATGCCCAATTGTCACTTTTCCTTCAAAATAACTTAAGTAAATGCAATATTGAATCATTTCTAAAATGTATGCAATTGCAAATAAGAACTGATATAACAACAAAATAAAATAAGCATTGAGGTAATAAAAATTGGAAATGATGAAACACTGCATTTGGTATTCCACAGTAAGCGAAGACGAACTCGAAAAAAGCATTCGTAACATCGTTCGGATCAGTCAGGACTACTGATGCAAAATTGGATTCAATACGAGATGAGACACTATTAAGTTGATTCAAATCAATTAAATGCCATGGAAATGGTCCCAATGAGTTCATCAATTTTGGCAACGAAGCACGACAAATCTGCAAATAATTGATAACATGTTAAAATATTACAGTCAAACATCGGGAAACTAAGTATCTATACAATACATCGAGAAACTAGTAGTATCTATACTATACATCAAGAAACTAGTAGTATCTATACTTATACACATATTTACGCTTATACACAAATTTCTACTTTAAGAGCTATCTTTTCCAGAGTACTACTGAATAAATCGTATTAAACTTTGCTCATTCATTGCTACTTTAAATATTATCAGTTCATTATCTTTTAATATTACAAGCTCAAATTCTTCGAATGTTACTTTGTTAAAAAAAAAATTCTGGGTTGAAAAAAAAAGATCGCTAAAACCGCATAGAGCATAAAGAATAAAACGCATGTATCCAATTGCAATGTTTCCAATTTTACTAAAATCGAAAATGATCAAATTTATTTATCAATTATTTACTAACGATTTCGATTCAAGAATAATAAAGGAGCAATTGACTAACTGCATAATTAGATGGTCGACTGATACAACTTGCAAGTAGTGAGAATAACAATAAATAAAAAGCACGATGTGCATCTAAAGGTTGCTGTGCCTGCAAAAATTATAATCATAAAAAGAATCATTGTTTCGAATCATTGATGAAATAATTCAAAAAAATTGAATGAAATTTTATTATGAAATAACCCTTCAAAAAACATGTAGATGCAATTCTTGTAGAGAGAATTAATTCCAAAACACAGTATGTTTGATTCAATAAAGCCATGTGAAACTAACTAGTGATATTGCAATGAAAAAATAAATAATAGACGTAAATGAATTAAATCTTTGAATTGAATTACGAAACAATAGCACTAAATAAGGGAAGCAGGAAAGATACTTGATATTGTATGAGAGGAAGCCATGGAATACGAACAACAATTTGAGTAACAAGGGGTGCACTTTCAGGTGCGCCATCAATCATAATTTTATCCATTGAAGCAAGATCGCATAAACTTGGCCAGAATAAATGCCAAGGAATATTAATAAAACGACTTTCCTGTAAAAATTTTAGTTCAATGAAGAAAATTTAACGAATTAAAAATATAGTAGTAAAATGCAATTAATCCGTATATTCATTGTCTATGCTAATACGAAAGTGAAAATTAAAGCAAAATAAAATCAGTTTCGTGAAGTTTAAAATAGCTCAGGATATTTTTAATTAAAGGATAAGATTAACTGGTCGCAAAAAAAATTATGCTAGTCTCCTTTCAGGGATCTATAAATGCCTTGTTAAGACATTGGGCAAGTAAATAAATTGAAAAAAAAATCCATTTTAATCTAAGCAAAAGTAAATCATCTTAATACTTCTTAATAACTCTGAATAAAACATACAATAATTTGATGTACATGAGAACCGCCATGTGTAAAAAATGCCAGTTTCTCAGCATAATAACGCCAAAATAATGTTATCAAATTTTCAGCACCAGGTGGAAAATAGGCATCGTACAGTTGATGAATCTGTTCCATCAATGATACAAAGTAGTCCAGAACAATGGCAGCGCTATCACCATCAGCTGAATTCCATGGTGGAAGACCAGGGCCAAATGGTTCTAGAAGCGGGCCAAATACTTGCATGCAACATTCGAATACTTTTCGTAATTCTGAAAACATCATTTTAATGTAAAAATAAACATAGAAGTATTAGTAAGCAAAGAAAACATTATACGTAAAAATCTTCTCCTTCGGCTATGTTTGTTTGAAAATACAAATCAAATTTACATCCAAACTGAAAGTTTAATTGTTGTGGTGTTACATTCTACAAAACAATTAATGGTTTCTAATTTTGTCTACATTTTGTACATTTGATAAAAATAGAGTTATTTACAATTCAAAAGGTTAAAAATCAGTGACTTGGAGAAATTTTATCAATTTTCATTTTCCAGTAAAATTCAAAATTTTAATTAAAAATAGATTGCTAGAATTGAAAACGGAAGTAAGACCTGATTCAAGTTTTCCAATAGGCTGTTCGGAATTAAATAATAAAGATACTGCATTGTATAAAAAAAAGTGCTCCAAACACAACACTTTTGGTAGATAATTAGCCCAAACACTGTACAATCTGGTAGATAATTCATTCCTAGATTTTTTGAATTGTGCAGCAACTGTTTCACTTGCAACAGTCGCCTGTAATAATTTAATTAACTGAAAAGATAGGAAAAATGATCTCTTGTAGAATTATTAGCTTAAATGCAGCATACAAAAAGCAAGCGATATAGTGAACAGCAATTAAACAATTCAAGAATTAATGACGAATTAATTTAATTCACTTTGTAACCAAAATATTAACGTAATTTGAAAGAAGTTAACTCAATTTAAGTATTAAATTCAACTTTAATTTAAACTTTAATTTAAACTGGAATTTGAGAACATTCACAAGACTTACAGTTATAGCATCAACGATATGCTCTGGCTTAGAATCCATTAAACCCATCTTGCCTATACCAAGTTGTTTGATAATTTCATCAAATATGCATAATGGTGTACTTTTTGTATCGCATGCTAGAAAAAACACAAAAAGTTTCTTAATGATCAGCACAGATCATTCCCAGAAATAAAATTCTAGCCTAATCAAAAATATAATAATGAAATATGAATCAAATTTTCACAAGTAAAAGACATGTTTGTGAATTCGCCTTAAAAAGTGAAAACACCTTTAACTAGTAGTAGTGAAATATGTAACATGAAACAAAAAACAGATGAAAAAAAAGTGGCATTAAAATTTATGAAGATGGAAAAGATCAAATTAGGGCTTAGGCTCAAATTAGGCTTCGAAAAGGTATATACTTGAGAGCTAAGCATGCTTCTACACATCCTGGATTCTTTATTTTTAGAAATGGAAATAAATTACATGTGTTTTTTGCTTCTTAGAAAGAAAATAATATGCTCATACCAGCAAGTGAAAGTTTCAGGCCATCAATAAAATTGCTCGGGAATCGATGAAATACCGAATGAATAAAGTGCTTTGCGCAAACATTATATAACGGTGAGGTATCTGATACTGAAATCAGATTTTCAAATGCAGCAGGCATAAGTTGTGAGAATTGATGGGGTGGTAATCTGAAATAATTGCACAGTTACACATTTCCAAATTAGTTATAAATTTCAATTTAAAATAATCAGAAATCAGAAGTACTACACAATGTGTCATGAAAAAGACTTATCACCTGTAAACGAAAAAAAATGTTAATATTTTTGAAAGTCATTTTTCCTCAAAAAATGCAGAATTTAACACGAAAAATTTGAATGATTTTTAACTACTGCAATGTAATAAGCTCTTCTAAAAGTCCGAATTGCATCTAATCTACAGCATTGCTATAATATACATATGTTAAGTTTAGTCTTTAATTTGTAATAAGAATTCTAGAGAAATAAAGACTAACCTATCGCCAGCATTTTTGATATCTAGCTGTGATAGCAAAGTTAATGCAGCTGATGATGTTACTGGATTACGAACTGCTTGACTTAAAGATGTGTATAAATTAAGTAAATCGGTTGGTGAAACACAATGAGGAGTGAAGTATGGCGTCAAAAGATGAGCTAAATGTGAACCATTCAAGACAACACGCATTAAGTTGTGTTGCTCGCATGAATTATCAGCAATAAATGCCTACAAACAAATCATTAAGTACTATCACAACTATCAAAAGATTTCTAAGAAAGGCAATTTTTTGAAATCAAATTCTCAACTTTCATTCTAATTGTCACATTTTTTTTTTTGTAGGAGTGATCAATAGAAATATAAACTCTTTTTAAACAAATTTTTCACGGATACTTCCTTTTAAACACAAATTTTAAACAAATTTTTTTCGGATACTTCCTAATCTTCAATCCATTCTGCAACTAAAATAAAAACAAACTTTCCCAAGTTTGGCTAAAACAAATCCATACGAATCTGCTGCCGCCGGGAAAATCATTTCCAATGAAGTAATGGAAGAAGTCGAATGATAAAATAGTATGCAACCTGTATTACGCAAATGTTTTGCATGCATCGTAAAGCCCGACTCTTGCATATAATTATGCATTTTGCTGAAAAACAAATCTTTTTGGCTACTTGATTTTGCTCTTAAATGAAGTAAGATGAAGAATGAGCTAATTTTTAATTTTTCTAATTGACCATTCCCATATATCATATTAATATCGCATTATATCAGAATAATGATGACGAATAAAATAAAGCCTAATTAGGAATTCTAATTCCATAAATTTTTTATTATGTCATATTCTAGCTTAATTTCTAATTAGATATTCTAATTCTACAATTTTTTATTATGTTATATTGTAAGCTTAATTTGATTAAAAAATAGCAGCGAAATTAATAAATAAATCTAAAATAAAGAATTGATTAAAATGTTTTTTATCACTTACACTACTATACTTTCCAAATTAGCACAATGAAATGATGTTTGTTCAAATAATTTAGAATAAGTGTTTGCCAGTTTATCGGATCTTTTTTGACGATTAACCTTCATTTTATCTTCCACAATTGTCTGAATAAAAAACATCTATATTTAATGCATTTGAAAATTTTTATTTCTTTCGAATTCTAATTTCTGCGAAAATCTTTTTTTAAAAATTCAAAACTTCGAAAAAAAAACATGTTAACATGTGATTCCAGTAAATCCAATAAAAATCAATGGAAAGTGAAAAAGCTATACCTGATATCGACTTGCTGCAACAATTACAGTTGATGTTACAGGATTTGCACATCTATTACCAAACGCGGTACCACACTTCAGTACAATGGCTAATTCAGTTGGTGACTTGGTATATAGGTCCGGAAAGTAACTTACATATTCGTTATCCAGCATTTCTATTTCATCTTTTTCACCAACAAACACTCTGTGATATTCAATTAGATTATAAAAATATTCCGCGAAATAGCAAATTTTAAATTTGTGTTCATTTAGGGTTTCAACAAATTTAAAATTTGTTAAGATTTTAATTTCTATGTCAAAAATTTGCAGTTAGACAAAATAAAATCTTGGAAAAAAATTTAATCTTCAAAAACCTGGCAATTTCATTGATCGCTTTTAGATGTGCAGCATATGGTGTAAGACAATGCCGGCTATCACATGCAATGGAAAAATTAAAGTCAACTTCTGCAGGCAAAGTTGGATGCACCGGTACCACAGGATAAGGCAAAGCCTGACTGCGTTTGCTGAATTGAGCTATCAGTTGTGTAAAATTACGAGCCTGGATTATTGGTGGAGTAACCACCAGTGAACCAAGATGACAAGCAAATATGTAGAGCTGCAAAGTAAATTGAAAATGATTGTATTTGAAGATATAATTAATCAAATTGAAATTTAGACGTTTTTATTCATTGAGTGAAAATGAAAATATGAAAAACTAAATGACACTGTGTCAACGCTGTAACACAAATGGATGAAAATATGCAAACCTTTTGTTCATCGTTAATTTTCTTCCGCAATTCATCCATATTCATATATTCCAACCAAGGATGCTAAAAGGAACAATATGATTAGATCAATGATACCATATGAAATTATGGATCCGGATAATCGATACCAACACATCGAGATGCAAAAGATTTCTCAAAAAATTATTTAAAAAATTTGAAAAAAAAAAGAATTAGCAGTAAATGTATGAAATTAATATGTGTATGAAAAAATATATGTATATATGAAAAAACTAACGAAATCATCTGCAACAATAAACTGTAGTAAATGATCGAGTAAAAAATCATCAAAAGCATGAAATGATACATTGCAGATTTTTGGATTTGATAACCATTGCGCAAATGCCTGAAGTACAGAAAATTTCTTCTTGAAATTTTGCAAAATTCAATATCCGAGATGATCAATTAAAATTACTGAATGCATTTCAATTACTGAATATTTGATTACTGAATATCTGAACAATTATTGAATATCCCGTATTTATTTCATTTTGCAACAAATGCGAAATATAGATAAAATCATCGAATTCAAATAAAAAACTCATGTTATTTGCACTTATTCGATATCCATTCCTCAAATAATTATTGACATTGAATTTCCATTTCGTATTGTATTTCAAACAGTTAGAACTGATACACAAATATATAGAATTGAAAATTATCAAATTTAAAACACCATAAATCGATAAATATTTTTTTATTTGAATGTGCTGTTTAACTTTTTACCAGATAATTTCGATATACGATAAAGATATGCAATCGTCTAAGTTTACCTTATAAAATAGTGAGACATTCTTTTCACTATCATACTGCATTTGAGGTAAAATCTTTTCTCGTAATTCATCAAATAGAGACTTACTCGATGGATTTGTGAGGTATTTTTCGCCGAAGCAAAATTTCGTCCTAAAAAAAATATCCCGCATATGACCAAAGCAAAAATATACACAAAGAATAAAAGGGCAGTGAACAATAAATGGATTAAATGATTTTTTGAATTCTAGATTTACTGCACTATTGAAATAATTTATGCCTAGCACTGGCTACTTGGTGATGCGCTCATATGTGACAAATATTGTCAAACTGATACTTACTTCAAATATGTTTTTCGCGAATATAAATGTATTGCTAAATTCTGTAGAATAAGAGGAAAAATTGGATGTTCTTTAATGCTACCATTGCATGCAAACTGTAACCATCGATAAAAGTGCAGCCGTTCAACCGGAATATTCACATGAGATTTGGATACTGCTTTCTGGAAAATGAATTATGAAGATCTGTTAGTGAAATAAAATATCAAAATTCTACAACAGCCATAAATATGAAATATTTTTAAATTGGAATGTAACGTGAAACAGATATACAACAATGTATTTAGAGATAAAAAAAATGCTTTAGATTTAAATCAGGTATTTATGCACATAAAAAGATTTGTTAATAAAACATTATTAGTAGAATGATGTGATTAAGATATGCTAATCACGGTAATTAATCAATTATCTAAATTAAATCAACCTTTACAAGTAATGTTAATTTCATTTTGTTTAAATGATATTCAATCAATTATTACAGAGTGATGATTTAACTGAAATACTGATACTAGATCATTGACTACGATTTGATAATTTCGAACATTGAGTGACAAAATCATGAGTAAATGCACTAAACACTATGAACTTGATTTTTTATTTATTTATTGCAGCATATACCTTTACGGATTGATCCAAACTATACTTTGGATGTTTACTCATTGCTTGATTTAAAGCTCCATAAAAAGTTTCATGACTCTGTTGTTCGGCTAATAACAGCGCGAAAGATGCCCACGGTGAAATTTCCAAATTTGAGGAATCAATGAGTGGAGGGACACCATCGTCACTTGTAAACCATGATAATACACCCTTCGATCCATCTTTCCACTGCTGTAAACCAGAAATTATACTTTGAAGATGGACAAATTAAAGTAAAATTACAAATAAAACTGACGCGGTCTCATTAAACATAGCTTCAGAATATCTTAAAAATGCCTCGAGCTCTTTCAAATCGAAAATTGAACATTTCTTCGTCGTATACAGTCAGTCTAACTACTTTATGAATTAAACAGATGGTTATGTAATAGTGAATATTAAAGCCTATTTCACTCCATTACTGTACAATTCCAGTTCGAAAATAAATTAAATTCCATTTTTTGCAAAAATTTTACCTGTAGCAATAATGCATATTTTTCTTTCAGTAATTGCGGAATGTCCAATAGATTCGTTTGATCTCTTACAAATGCAATACGTACTAATATTCCTAGCAAATAAAGCGTGGATTTATCAATGTTCCATTGGGTGGGCCTTTTGCAACATAACAATAGTATCCAACCGCATAATTGTGATTGCGAGAAATTTGTATTCATATGGTACTAAAATTTGTAAATATATGGTAGTGAAAATTTTACTAAAGCAAACACATATTCTTTCAGTTTAAATTTTGAATTGCATGATCAATTTCAAGTTTCAGGCTACAATTTCCTGGGGAATTTGTACTGATGAATCAGAAGTTCCGATTCTTCACAAAAACGTTAGTAGATTTCGTGGATTTAATAACTGAATACAAACCATAATAGCTGAAGCTAAAAGCCGAATAGTTGGTCCAGGAAATTTATTGGAGCCAGCAATAAGTTGAACTGCATAGGAAGAAAAATCATATTGAAGTAATCGATCAAGGCATTGTATGAAGCTGTAAGAATATTCAAAAATTATTGATCATATTCACCTCGAAAGTTTAAAGGAAACTGGTAGAAAAAAAAATGCAATGAATTAGAAATTAATATTTAAACATCGAATTACACTTCTTGTGAAATAAAGATTGGAACTGCATCCGGAAATGATGAAACAAGTCGCGCAAGAATTACTACTGCTCCAACATAGCAACCAGATGTAATAAGCTTCGACCACAGCGTTAAGCCTGATGATAAAAATTCATCGACACTGAAAACGATTTAATTTAACTGAAATTTTGAAAAAAATTTCGCTAAAATTGCCATTACTCATGCTAATATTGCCATGTCTCAACTTAAAATGATGAAACACAAAGTCCGAGAATTAAGAGAAGATTATTAGTGATGATATCGTTATCCAACAAGTAGCAAAAATTTATTTATTAAGAAATACGCAACCTTAATAAGGATCGTTGAATAACGAAAACAAAGAAAGAAGCAAGATCGTTGACTGACTGAATATTTAAGCTATTTGCCTGAAAAAGAAATTTCATAACTTCCATTTTCCTGAAAAAGGAATTTCATAACTTTTTTATTTTACCTATTTCAGTATTTAAAAATCAAACCGGCAAACACAGTCGTATATATCATTGAAAATTACAAGGAAAAGAAGGACAGAAGTCAAACAAAAAATTACCAAACGATTTTAAATTCTGGAAATTTTTTTGTTCCTACTATCAGCATATTGGCTAATGTTGTAATAAAGAGTAGAGAATCAGAATCAGAGATTCATGGAACCCAGCATACGACTTAAGAATGAATCAGAGATTCGAGTACAAATTCTAGAGCAGTGGCTTTTTTTTGCACCTTTAAAAGGTTATCATATAGCAGCCTTATCACTTAAAAAAAAAAGTGAAATTTCACCAATGTAATGGTAAAATAAAAAATACCTGTACGGATAACTTCAATCGTATCAAAATATCCCAACAAAAAGCATCAAATTGATGCTCATAGTCTGGTAATTTTGATGCCAGTTTAGCAACTTTATTCCAGGATTTCGAAATTAATCCATTAGTTGCCTTACACTGAGCCATATGTCCCTTAACTAAAGTATCGGCACAAACAGCATGTACTTCAGGCTGCAACCAAAGCTTACCATCTTCATCCGTCCCCCAATTCATGGAACCCAGCACACGCCTTAATTAAATTTCATTAAGCCTGATAAACACGAAAATTTTTTCCTCAGCTGGATACTTTGCTTCTGTGCTGAAATTTCTGATAAATTGTATAAAATTTAAATCACTAAAAACTTCAAAAATTCTTGTTTTCCTTATAAAATTTTGAAAAAACTTTTCCTTAACTACTTCACTTCCCACAATTTTTAAAAGTAAAAAGTGCTAGCCTGGCAATTCTAGACGCAGGATGATTTGGTGGTCTGTTAATTAACCACTTCCCACATATTACACCAACATCATCTACCGATAAGCGACATTTTGACAACGGTGCTACTGAGAGAATTTCTACTGCATACTAGAAATAAATCTGACAAATCATTTATGGTCCAATCTTAATATCTTATTAAATTAAAATTTAATATTGACATATAAAGATACAATCAACTATTAATGATGCAAAAATTTCAAGAAAAATTAGAAGAGTTCACTTTTTGCGATTTCAGGCAAAAAAAAAAAAACAAGCGATTATCAGATTAGTGAATCTTCACTTCAAGATCAGGTGACAAGATTCTTAAACCTGAATGTTCCAACATTTAATACAAAAGAAAAACTACTGCTATTATCTGTAAACAATTGAAATTACGAACTTCATCTAGAGAATCGAGATTCCGATCAATAAAAAGTAATATCTTTTGAAGGATATATGGATGCTTATCAATAAGAATTCCAATAGTTTCAGCACCAGCTTTGTAGAAATGATCACGCATGGAAACATCAAGGAAGCATACCTTAAACAAATGAAAATTCTGCTGAAAATTAATAATCATGACAATTAATAATTATGAATAGTTTGCAGTTTTGCATGTCTGTACTTAAAGTACAAGTCAATCGTTGATTGACATAAAAAACTGCTCCGATAACAAACGCAATTCTTATGAAATGCATTTTTGTTGTGACGAATTTCCAGAACACAAAATTTAATGAAAAATACAAAAAGCTTCAAAAAAATTTGACAAATTTTAAATTCAGTTAGCTTCACAATATATATGAAATATATATGAATCATAAATATCAATGAAAATGGCTTACATTCAGTATTTCAGCAGTGAACGAATCAATACCTTCATCTGATACAGAAATGATAGCTGCTAATGTCGAAATCATATAAATACGATCATCACTGGATAAATCAGGTAATTTGTCAAATAAACCGCCAGCTTTAAAAAGAAAAAATAAAAATTAAATAGTATTGAAAAATTTCTACATTCGAAATTCCAGAAATATTTGAATTTCTTTCACGTAAGACAAAAAAAATAAAATCAATAAAAATCATATAAACCTTTTTCAACCAGACTAGACAAATCCTCATCCGGTAATTCATATAACTGCGCTACTGTTACGATCGTTTTTCGCCTCAACAGTATTTGACAACGCATTCGACATATCTCACTGGTAAAATCATATGGTAAATCCACCACAAATTGCAAAAGACCAAGACTAAATTATTTTCAATTATTTTAATATTCGTTAATTAATGTAAAAATGAAAATTAATTGAGGAAAAATTAGCAATTAAGAAAACAAATATATCCATTAATAATTTACTTCAAAGATATTTTTAGGGAAGAAATAGTTTGAAGATTGATAACGTGTTAGAAAAACATTCAGCAATTGCTTATCCTCTAATGGACTAATAAATTTTTTATGTATAGCAGTTACTTCATAGCAAATTTATTATAGGAATCTTTTTTTTTTTTTGATTTGAAAACCTTGTGTTGCGAAAGGAAATACATTCACAGAGTTTGATAATCCGAAGGTATTCAGTATCCTATGATAGTTTCAGCTAGGTATAGCACTAGCTTCTTAATGTACAACTTATAATTTGCTAAGGTAAATTTCCCTCTCGCACTTTAATACCATCCATCATATGATGATTTTTGATCAGTAATTAAATGTATGAAGTTAATTAATTAAATATATGAAGTAAGTTAATTAAATATATAAAGTAAATTAATTAACTGCATGAAGTAAAAAAAAGAATGAGAAACAAATAAGTGATAAGACATAGAATACTTCTGTTTGCTAATAATATAATATACGGCGTGCAGAATAATGCGATCGAATTCTTTTTGCACTATTTTTGCTTCATCATATGACAACTTATCGTTGATAACTTTCAAAAATTCTGCTGAACATCTGCAATTTAATTATCGATGATGTTTGGATATTTGTAGAAAAGAATTACTAATAAAAACAGCTACCATTAATTCTGAGAACTGTTTCACTATGTCTATAAATGCAGTAAAACAATAACATGATGAAATATGATTCATTAAATATCTAATAATATCTATCTTCAACGAATTTCCTACAATGCAAGCATTTGGTAAAACTGCCAGATGAAAAACTTGTTACGATGCCATCGGTGATTTTTACTCAATAACAGGCCAGTTTTTAAATACTGCCCAGTCATTGATATTCACGTATTATAGCAAGATGTTTAACAAACGTGCTGCAAAAGATCTTGTTTAAATCAGATAAAATTTCTATCAAAAAAATAATGATGGTTACATTAAGTTAAGCCTAAACCATGATGTATGAATTGGTAATGCATAAAAATTACATGACGCTTTGGCGTAACGCATAGCCAATTTGTCTACAAAATTGGCGGTAGTTGGATATGCCATAAGTGTATAAGCCATCGTTAAATATTTTGATAAGCACCAATTCAAAAGCAATCAGAGTTAACGCCTGATTAATTGGATCTGCTCCTTAAAAAAAAAAAAAAAAAAAAAAAAAAAAAAAAAAAAAAAAAAAAAAAAA
>JARVGP010000363.1:0-49249 GCA_029876185.1 Mansonella ozzardi | reverse complement strand
TATTTTCTTGAATACTTACTGTTGGAATAACTGAAGTCAAATTCTTTTTCTGATATCCCTGCAATTCAAATTTCAACGGTAATCAACTTATCCAAGCACTGCAGTGGCAAATTTTGTGTGATAAAATGTTGCTGTGACTAATGAGAAAATGAATTGCTAAAGTAATTGCTAAAAGTGATAAGTTATGAACAAATTTGAAAGAAATAATCAGTTATTCTGTTTGCTACTACATTTCTGCCTGGACCTTGCTTTTGAAAATTCAAGTTTTTGCATTCTGAAATTAAAAATGGGATGAATGTCACATTCGAAATCAACCCACGATAAGTTATCAAAAAGGCTTACCTTAAGTCTGATTATTTAACTATTCGACTATTCGACAGTCACTAAGAACCACTTCAGGCAAATGTGACTCCTAACCCTATTGGTCATTTTTCTAGCCACTCAAATTGCAAACATTTCTTCAACAATGAAAAAAGGATTGGCGAAATTATTAATGATTTAAGAAATAAAAATTTTTGTCTTTATATTTCGACAATGTCATCAGTGAACGAAGCTTGTTTTACGTTGCAGAGGTCTCGTTTTTTGTCCACTATTTCGCATTTTTTAATCGAGTGACAAAATCTTGGATTGAAGAGGTAAAAAAAAGTGATGAAAATAATAAAGGTACGATATCACTTTGAATTACTCACTTATTCTAATTTCCGGTCACAACAAGTCATTATTTCCGGATCATGTTTCAACGATTGACTTTCTTTTCTTCAATTTTAAACACTTTTCGAGATTTAACTTTTTTAAACTTTTCCATCACTTTATTTTTTGTTTTTTCAATGCAAAATGAGTTTGTTGAAAATGTTGAAAAATGATAAATTTTTAAAATAACTTCAATTCGCAATCTGCAAACAATTAGAGTCATTCACCCATGAATTGATATTTTTTTATTCCTTGTCAAATGCTATCACTAGTAAATCAGTATTAACATGATTCAGTGTTGTCAAACGATAAGTTATGCTGATAGAATTCATCGGCTTTATCTATCAAGCAGATATTATTTGCTCATTTAATTGAAGATTTCATAGGAGTAATATAATTTTACAATGGTTCATTGTTAGACTGCTATAAAGCACAAATGATATATGCGAAATATAAAATTTTACTAGTTGCTTAAAAATTTTACTAAATTCCTCACAAATGTCTTTTTCATAATTTCAAAGATAATTGATGATGCAATCATCTTCTATGACATTTTAATCATTGTATTGGTACCGGAAACCAACAGTTTATTCCATTGACTTTTGATATTTCCCTTAGCTAACAGCAAAGATATAGAGAGAGGCAGAACGAAATTTATTTAGAAAAAAACGATTTAGAGAAGAAAAGTTTTGCATTCTTTCTGGTGAAAAATGACTGCAAAATTAAATCATTTTTTTTTCTTAACAATTAACCAATGTCTAATACAAATCCTATGCTTTTCGTGAACTATTTTGCATATGTTTGCATAAATGCATACATGCATATATAAAATGACGAAAAATTTAAAATTAATCATCGATTTCATTTACAATCATTTGATTAGTATCAAAGATTATGAAGTGAAAATGATACTTTCATAACATGCATATCTAATGATCTGAAATCAATTGAATCAAATAATCTGAAATCAATTTAATCAAATATCAGAAATGCGCAAATGGTTGAATAAATGTATAAATTGTTTGAAAAAGGATAATCTTTTTCTATCACAAATATGACAAGCAAAAAAATTGAGCAAAATAGAAGGAAGGAAGAAAATTGCTAAGCACAATCGGTAAAGAAGATAATAATTTGAAAATTCAATGCAAAATCAAAAATTATTAACAATTTTATTTTCATATCAAATTACAGTAATCAAATAATTTCATTTTCATTGGATACATTTTAATTATTGTTACACTAACAACTATCGTTGCGACATTTTTACCGTGACAGTTGACTTTTGATCTCTCATCGCAGCGAAAATGGAGGAAAGGATCCGAAGAAGCAAAGTTTTGCAGATACTTTAAGCTTCTCAAACAATCTTGCAAACACTTTTAGCTGTCAGCTATATGACTCAACTCACCTTTTCCAATGTCAAAAAAGGAGGAAAAATGATGGATTGACCCTTCATTATTTATTCTTACACTAAATGAAAAGAGATACGATTCAACAATTCAGCAATGGTTTATTAGTTTTCTGATATCATATACACAACTATAACAACTAAATATAACCATTAAAATAGGACCAAAAAAGGAATTGTTGATTATTTGATTTCTTGATAATTAATATTATAATTAATAATAGTTGATATAAAAAAGATAATCGGCAATTGATGATTAATTTTTTGTAAACTTCCGAATGCAAACATTTTGAACAAATATAAAAATTCTCATCAAATTCATTGCATTTATTTAATCTAATAAATTTTTATTGAAACGGTCAATTCCAGTTCATATGCAACATAATTGAATCTTTTTTAAATGTTTGTAAGAAAAACTATTTGAGTATATCGTATTATATTATGTCATATCATGTCTTACGATATCATATAGCACTATTTTTGATACTTATTCTCAAGTAATTCTTTGAAGAGTCGAAAAATCACTGTAAATTTTTAGGCTGTCCCATGACTTACAGTCATTAAGAATGTGATGATGTATTGCAAAAATTCACAGCCTCATATTCACTCGATATTTTCTTCCTGCAATGAGAAAAATTACAGCAGACTATCGAATAGATTTGAACTTTAGATTTCTAAAGTTTCTTATAGAGAGAGAAAGGGAGAGAAGACAAGAGGGAAAGAATGGAAAAGAGTAAAAATTAAAAAATTAATTCGCACCTGTGTAAAAGATATGTTACAATATTTGTATTTATCTATATAAATATATTATTCTATCGATATATATAAAAATAAAAGCATAAGATATAAATTCTATTATTTTATAAAAAAATATAAATATATTATTTAATTTATATTTTATTTTATTTATAAACAAAATACAAATAAATTATTTAAACTATTCCTAGAATTCATTGCCGATAATTCATAAAGTTTATAGGAATGATATTGATTGACTGTTAGAGAATAATATTCGAAGTTGCCTATCCACAGTATCAATTAACCAAATCGTGAAATGTAGTTTGTAAAGTGCTGCATGGATTATTTCAGTATTTCATTAACTATTTTTAGCAATTCATAAAGTTTATAGAAATGAATTCTTTTTTTTTAAATTTCTTTCTGTAATCTTAACAAAAAAGAATTGTTGCATATGGAAAATTTTTCTTGCTCAATTATTTGTTGCAATTTCATTTTTCTAACAATGAAAAAAATGCACCAATGATCTATTGCCATATCTATTTCAATTCCTTAATTCTTCAAATGTTCGAAGCTGAAATGGCCGCTAAAATGAAACTGCTATTTGTAAACAATGATTTTATTTCAAATAAAACAAAAGGATGATAGAAAGTTTTGTAAATAAAAACAAATTTTTAAAAATTGATTTTCTGACACTATCAATGATAAATTGAATGGTGCTGATTTCTAGAAAAATTAATAAATGTAAAGTAACAATTTGCAGATCAAAAAACGAGATTGGATGGCATGTCTTTATCGTCATATCAATTAATCTTTCACTTCAAGATTGCAAAGTATTTTTGCATCATTTTTCTATCAAAAAAAAACAAGGAAGAAATCTTTGATTTAAGAATAATACACCTCTGTTAATGGATGATTTTGCGCTGATCAAAAGGAACAGCTAATTTGCTAGCTGGTAATTTGCTTGAAAAATTTAAGGGATTTCTTTTAAGGCATTTCCAGATTTATATTTTTTGCATAATTATATATCTATTATATATGTATAGTAATGCAAGACTATCTAGCATATTTGGAATCTTATCAACAAATTAATTACGACAGTTTAATTTTTACTTTAGAAATTTGCTTGGTACTTGGTAAACATCTACTTTCTGAAACAAATCAATTATAATAATGATATGGTTAATGATTAAGAAATAATTAATGGAATTTTTGAGCTTTATATAACGCAATGACACATTTACAATTGTATTTATCTATCAGCAAAATGTTTCACTCATAAATTGAAATAGAAGAATATATAATCATATCTCAAGTATTATGCTTCGAAAAAAAAAAACTGTTCATTTTTCTTTTCTTTTAATTAAACTGTAAAAGATCAAAAAAGTATTCGATTATTTGGATTGTGCATTTTCAGATATAATATGGCATATTATCATATTGCCGATGATATTGGATTAACTTGTAAAACTGTACGATAATTTTTATTAAAACATCATTTCGTGGTTAATTTAAGGAAGAGAAATTTCAATTAAAGAGTAAATTTCAATTTAGAATTATAATCTGAATATAATTCGATTTTTGTTGCCTCATACAAGGATGGTTAGAAGATTTAGAAATAGAATGAAGGTCGAAAAATAGAAATATATGGGATGATGGTAGTTACTAAAGCGGTCAGAGATCAGGTCATCAATCGGTGCTTTTGTTACAAAGTGAAAATGATGAATTAATTCTAGCTATTCTCATTTAGCTTCAGTTTGGGATAACATTTAGCTTCAGTTTGGTTCCACCATCTTCAGTTTCATCTTTCTCATTCACTCGTAATTTCAATGGATAAATCTCATTTTGCAAATACTAAAGTTTCCTTCTTTTTTTTCTTATGCTATAACCTTATTTTAACTTGTCTATAAATTGCTTTCTTTCAACTCTTCTTATTTGTAACTTATCATCAAATTGATATCTTATCAGCAATATCTTCTAACTGCTTATCATCATGTTTGTTTGGAGAAGTTATTAATATCATTCATTCAGTATTTACTTTATACAATTGTCAGATTATACTACTCTTCTGCATTAGCTTCGTTTTTTTTTTTTAATGCAAATTCTTTTTTACAAAACTAGCATGGCTGATATTTCACCGCGGTATTTGAGATAGAATAATGCGAATATAGACTGAAGATACTGGTAGAAAGTTATCAATTCAGCCGAATATTTCAAGCATGAAGCAATTTTAGCAGTGGATAAATTGAAATAGATAATTTAATGATTTGTGTTTGTTTTTTGGCAAGCAAATGTTAGAATTGTCATCACTAAAAAAGCCATCACTAAATATTTTGTTAAATTTCTCAGAAATTTTAATCATTATGGTAATTTAATAAATTTATTTATTTTCATCTTAAAAGTGCTGACATTGTGATCATTATCAGAATAGTAATTTATGTTCATCATCAATAGTTTAATCCGTCATTTTTTTCTCATTCTTATTTATTTCTCATAAAATAGTTAAGAGAAATCACTGCTGTAATGATTAGAGCTTATATCTGCTTCAGGTTTCGAACAATGTAATTGATATTACTTATAATTACATTAAAAATTATTATCTGTGATTTTTCTATAAAATTAAAAGAATAGTATTATTTTTTAAAGCACCAAAATGCTTGCTGATTAAGAATGATGTGATAAAAAAGAAATTAGGGACACTTTCTTTGCATTTCTTTTTGTTTAACTAATTTCATCAGTTATGGCTACTATATTCGTTTATTCTATTTGTTTCATTCATACAGGAATTCGTATTACTTTGAAGTTATCATGAAATTTTTGAAAACTAACACTAAAGAATTAAACGCTTTATAACTTCATCTTTACAGGACTTACAGAGTTGCTATCAAAAATAGTAAATATCATTTCTATGTTGTGTGCAGTTGAATCATTCTATTTAACTTAGAGAGTATTACAATATTAGGCTAAGTATTTCGACTCTTAAAGACTAAATTAATGAATTATTAATGAAAAAAATTCTAACTATCTATCATTTTAGCTTGGCAAGACTATTATTAGCATACAGTGCAGCGTAATTAACGAATTTCAGTTAGTTAGTTAGCTTAACGGATGCCATAAGTTTAAAATTACGATAGGATTGCTCTTCCGCTTTAACAGTGCCATTCTTTGCGGTAATTAATCTTTGCACTTTCTTCACAGATAGTTAAAATTTTTTTCTTGGCTTAACAATTTTCTTCATTTCTTTCAACTTTTTTGCAAACCTTTGTCCTATCGATTTCTTGCTTAATTTAATGGTAGAATTAATGCTTAAATTTGAAACATTTTCGGGCAATGACAACTGCGCTAATTTATTTATACGCATCAATTCCTTATCATTAGTGCTAAGAAATGAATGACTAATGATGTTAGTAAATGATAACGACTAGACGACCACAAATTATTGATATCTTTGTGCGGACCGATACTTATCGGTCTATCAAAAGTAAGCAAAAATGCTTTTGTAATGCTTTTCTTTTTCTAATAATTGGTTAACAGTCCAATTTTTTTTCTGGGTTGTCAATTATAAATAAAAATATCATTAAGCTTAGAATCGAAGTTAAAACTTTGATAAAGATAGGCATTAAAATAATTGTCAAGTTTTTGTTAATGAAATTAGACAGTTATAATCGATGTCTTGTAATGGGATTATGCAATTTTAAAACTATAGTAAAATTAGTGTCTTTATCAGTCACGTATCAGCTTCTTATCAAAATAGTGGAACTTGATAGTTTCATTCACATTTCATAACTGTTCTTCTCTTTTTTTGTTTTAATAAAGAAATAAATATTAATTTTTTCAATGAGCAAAAATGATACATCAATCACTGTAATCTTTTTTATTTTCATCAAAATTTAATTCCAAATTCAGAAATAAATATTAACTACAATCTTAGCAGTTTACTTATCATTCAAACAAATAAGTATTCCTTCCATAAATTCTATCATTCTCAGATTGATTTAAAAATTTTTAAATAAAAACATAAGTTGCGAAAGAAAATGTTTCAAGGTTTATTTTTGAAATCCTCCATTTATGCTATTTCAAAGTTTTACGATTTACCAATAAGAATTTTCCATTACACAATTTTTTATTTGCTGAGTTTTTGTTGATTTTCCATAAAATTGCTGAAAATGAAGTTTTTTTTAGTATACATTGAGAAAAAAACTTTATACAACCAGGCAGTACCATTTTTATTGCCCCAACAAAAATAAAAAAATATTTGAAAAATGTTTAACTTTCCAAAAGTAGCATATTAATTTTTTAAAATACCTCTTATTACAGTGAAAATAAGGCAGTATAAAAATTTATAATATATATCTGAGCAATATCTTCTCTCAAAAAGATTCCCGAGTCGTCCTTTTGAAGAGCCGTATTCTGGTTGAGAAAAAAATTATAATAAAAATTTATAGTATATATCTGAGCAATATTTTTTCAGAAAAAATCCCGAGCAATCTTTTTGAACAATCTTAAACCACTGCACATTTTTTATGCTGATATTGCTACTTTTTAGATCAATTTTCAATTTAAATGATTTCTTGAGATTCGATTCATAATAGTTTACAGTAAACACGGATATGAGCTACGGTTAAAAAATCGGCAACTACGAGTAAATCCTGCCATAAAAAATACATCCTTTTTACTCCTCATTCCTCTTTACCGGTTGAACTTCAATTATTTTTGGAATTTTGGATGAATAACTGCATTTCTTTTATCGTTGAATAATATCGAATGGATTTATTCATTCCTTGTGTAATTCTTCGTTGCTAACTGAAGCCTGAAAAATTTTTAACGACGATATTCCAATTATTTTTGACATTTTGGATGAATACTTGCAGGCGAAAAATCGGAAAAGAAAATGCGGCTGCTATGTTGGTTAGCAGTCGTTGTTTGCTGTATTCCGGTAGCAATTCAAGCATGGAATATTCTGACATTCTTTTCTACAAAACAGGTTTATCTTAATCATAAATATCGTATGAACAGTAAGGAAGCCCTCATTATTTATTTGATCAAATCTTAGATCTTTTAGATTTGAAAAATTTCTGTGACCATTTTGGTAAGATGACCATTGAAATATTTTTTATTTATAGGAAAGAAAATTAAATTTTGCAAGAAGCTTAACATGCAAATATATAATAAATATGATTTTTTTTCACATTAGTACGGTAATGAAGAATTTCTCATTTTACAAGTAATTAATTAATGCAAATGAAGGGTTAGTGATTTGGAATAATGAAATTTTGAAGTACCATAAAGTTTGCTCGAAAGTAATTCAAAAGATCGGTTAATTGGACAGTTTAGTCCAATTAAAGTTGTTTTTATTTCATTTCTTCAAAGGATTTAAATTCATTTGTCTTTCAGGAGGTCAAGCAAATAAAATTATATCCAGGTTCACCACTGGAAGCAGATCCAGCATTATTAAGGAGTAGACGACAAGCTTATCAAGTATACCAGGCAAATGATACATCGATTACAATGGATAAAACAGGACGTGTTGAAAATGGACCATGGGGTCCTTGGTCTCTCGAGAAACAATGCTCTAAAACATGCGGTGGTGGAGTACAAATAGAGCGAAGGACTTGCAAGTACGGTACCTTCTTAAAATATTGACAATAAAGTACCACGAAGGTTCAATATTAATGGTTAATTAGATCTCTTGCATAAGAAAACACAAGAAAACCCATTGTATCTTTTAGTGGTGAATGTACTGGACCATCGACACGTTACGTGTCCTGTAATATCGAGGAATGCGCGGGTAACGTTAAAGATTTTCGGGCTGTTCAATGCTCTGAATATGATGATAGACCACTTGATGGTACTTACTACAAATGGTTACCATATCCGGGAAAGAACAAATGTGAACTGACCTGCAAACCAGAAAATGCCAATTTCTACTATAAATGGGCGGATAAAGTAATTGTTACTTTTTTTGGGATTTATATCTATGAAATTTATTGAAAAAAGAGATCATGAATCAATCTGTATTGAATAATAATCCAATAAAGGGATAAGTAAACGGAAAATCTTGATAATATCAGAACATTTATGCGAATTTCAGGTAATAGACGGTACAAGGTGCGATCATCGGACAAATGATATTTGTGTCGAAGGAGTTTGCTTACCAGTTGGATGTGATAACAAACTTGGATCGGGTTCTGTTAATTTTTAATTATTTACTAAAAATTTATTTTTTTTCAATTGATAATATTAGATTTAATGATCAGTGACATATTTCAGCACTGAAAAATGATAAATGTGGTAAATGTGGTGGCGATGGATCAACATGTAAAACTGTCGAAGGATATTTTGATGAACGTAAC
This sequence comes from Mansonella ozzardi, assembly GCA_029876185.1. Taxonomy (NCBI): domain Eukaryota; kingdom Metazoa; phylum Nematoda; class Chromadorea; order Rhabditida; family Onchocercidae; genus Mansonella; species Mansonella ozzardi. The sequence goes on along the minus strand of JARVGP010000363.1, from coordinate 40,066 downwards.
TTATCACCCGGTTATCATAACATTATTCGCTTACCAATTGGTGCAACATCAATTATGGTTGAGGAATTGCACTCAACAACTAATTCGCTTGGTAAATTTATTCAAATTATAAATGCAAATACACATAATCAACCAAAGTAACCTATTGCTACATGATATTAATATCATGCATGCATTTTCAGCAATCAAGAATGCATCAGATTACTATTACTTAAATGGCAATTATCAAATTCAGTTAACTGATAAAGATCTGGAAATTGGTGGAACCTTGTTCGAATATGATACTCGCAAAAATTTGGACCATCCATCCGAAAAATTGACTGCTAAAGGACCAATTACAGAAGAACTTATCATTGCATTACTTTTTCAACGGGGAAATGGGGTTTCCGTTCTTTTTTACTCCCTTATTTTAATAAACTGATTACCATTTTTCTTTTAAATCCGACGAAGGTTACTGATAACACGCGAAGTATTTTTTTGTTTACTGTAAAGTTAAACATTTATAATACTAATTTGTGATTAAATTATGATAATAATTTATGCTGATAAGAAGTAGGAGTATGGATAGTGAAGAAAACTTGAATATGCATAAATTTGATCTAATCAGATGAAAGTAAAGTTTTGCTGACTTTAAACTACAACCTATTAAGTATCGCAATTACTAGCATTCATCGTTGTAATTAAAAAATTAATCTTGTTTTTAACAACAGCATTATTGATATTTATTATTGGTAATTTTAATTATATCTCATTATGCATAAAATTATGTTGTAAATCCAATTATTTTAAGAATTTAATTTTTTTACCAATTTACAATTTCTAAAATTATTTCCAGGACGGTGCTATTAAATATGAATTTTCGGTACCATTAGAGAACGATCTTCCATATGTCTATAAACCAGGTCAATGGTCATCATGTTCGGTTACATGTGGCAAAGGTAAAATATCGTGCTTTCTTTTTTACTCATTAAAGTAATTTGCATAATTAAATTTCACTTTCAGATCAATGCTTACGATTGTTTAGGGAAAAAAGAATATGAAATATTTAAAAGATTTATGGTGCTTTGGTTATGTTTTTAAAATATTTTCTTGATTTATTTTTTGAAACAAAGAAAAATCCAACAAACAATATTGGGAGGATTGTATATACAACCAATAATATTTTTATTAGGTATCCAAACCCGTATCCCATATTGCGTCGAAAGCGAAACAGGAGAGCATATGTCAAATGAAGTTTGTGACGGACTTAATATTACTAAACCTTTTACTCAGAAAGTATGTGAAACGATTGACTGTGAAGCACAGTAAGAATTTGCTTTTTATTTTGATAATCGTTTTTTGAAAATGGGAATTTATAGAATGTTAACGCAAAAAAATAGAACAATAGAGTGATGTTTTGTTGTTAACAGCGATAGTGATAACAGTAGTTAGCTTAGAATTATCCGATTCCTTATCATACCGTAAGAGCGTTAGTGAAAACAATAAGTTGGTTGCAATTAGAATATCAATTCTACTAAATAAACTTATCGTAGCAATAAGTAAAAAGTTTTTTAGTAAAAAGTTTTTTTTTTAAGCTATTTTCAATCACTGCTACTTTAGTAAGTAAATAAAAAATATAAATTTTTGAAAAAAAGAAATTCTTTTTAAACAAATTCAATTTTTTACCTTTTTTTTTGAAATTTGAGATTCTACTTTTATAGATGGTATGAGGGAAAATGGGAACCGTGTAGTGCATCATGTGGTGAAACTGGTACTCAATATCGTGTTGTCTATTGTCATAAAGTATTCCTGGACGGTAAAAGAATGACCATTGATGATGGTAATTGTAGTATGGAACGTCCATTGGTACAGCGTTCATGTAACAGGTAATTTTTAGAATAGAAAATTCATAAATATTTGATTTCACTTCAGCTCATTATTTCAGATACACATTCTTCAAATGTAGGCATAAATTACGGAAAAATGATAAAATAACACAAAATTTATAAGAAAAATATGATGAAAAAGTTAAATATTTGCAAGTACTTAGATTTTCGTGTCCGGAATGGCAAGCAGGACCATGGAGTGCATGCTCGGAAAAATGTGGTAATGCTTTCCAGTATCGTTCAGTCACATGTCGAAGTGCCAAAGAAGGTGAGGAGGGTAAACTGCTGCCTGCAGAAGCATGCAATGATGATGATCTTTTGGAAACACAACGAAACTGCAATTTAGGTCCTTGTGAAGGGCTCAATTTCGTCACTACAGATTGGAAATTGGTTAATTATCATCTTCTTTTTTCTTCTTCTTAATTAATTAATTCATCTCATAAAGTTTATTTCAAGAAATAAACTTTATGAGATGCTGCCAAAAAAAAAAAACGGTTTTTTCATGATGTCTTTTTAAAAAAAAAAAAAAAAAACATTAGCCAAAAAAATTAACTTGAAAAAATTTTTTGATTATCTCAATACATACATATATTTTCTTGGAACCTAAATGATTAACAGTGATCATTGGTGATTGGTACTGATTACAAGTGATTGAAATGAATTATAAGTGATCCTTATTGATAATTCACTTCATTATTATCATAACAAGAAAAAGCAAACTTATAAGCGGAATATTAAATGATCATGAAACTACAAATAGTTTTAATTGAAATAACTTAAATGATTTTTCTTTTGTGTTCAAAACCGATCCCAACTTATTGGAAGCTTTGGCAAGTGACAAACATTTCAAGTTTTACTCTATCATCATTAAATGTTTTAAAAATTTCTTGAAAAATTGATGAAAAAAAAAATCCATTTTTAAATTATCAGAAAGTATGAAATTTGCATTTAGTGTGAAAAATGCAATGATACGGAGGAACATAGAAATGTGACATGCAAAGATATTAATGGTCGAGCTTATCCATTGGAAAAATGTCTGAATGAAAATCGTACTGAAATTCCTATCGATGTGCGACCATGTTCATCACCACAGGTGATATTTATCATTAGGAATTGTACGAAACGATTTGAAAAGTTCATTTATTCAAAAAAAAAAAAAAACTTTAAAAAAAACTTTAAAAAAAAAACTTTATAGCCTTGCAACTATGAATGGCACACATCGGAATGGTCAAAATGTAGTACGGAATGTGGTCATGGTCATAATTCAAGACGAGTAGTATGCGCTATTCATCAATTAGGTGATTTAACGGTAAGTTTTATCTTTTTTCTGTAATAACGAGAAGAAATAAAGATTAATAGCGAATTAATTTGATCTAAATGATATTTAATCTTGTTTATTTTTGGTCTTGCACTTTAACTCTAACTTCTTTGAAAATGGCCATAACTCATTTTACTCTTCCAGTTCTTGTTTATAGGTGGTGGATAATGGACATTGTAATTTGGAAAATAAGCCAGAATCATTAAAAAATTGCACAAATGAAGAGAAATGCAACGGAACCTACTATACAGGTCCATGGAGCAAATGTTCAGCTGAGTCAGTTTTTTCTATTTAAAAAAAAAAAAGCAGAACTTACAATATTTTTTGATTGATAAATTTCCGGATAAGAGCTTCTTTTTTGTATAATTTTTCAGAAATAGATCATTACGGAATGTCGTAATAGATTGAGCTTTATTACATCATACAAATTCTAGAGTAATTGTTTCAGATGTGGTGGTGGAACACAGAATCGAATGATTGTTTGCTTAAATTACGACAAAAATCCTGTTCCGGAATGGTGTGATGAAGCAGAAAAGCCATCAGAAGAACAAGAATGTAATGTAGATCCGTGTCCAAGTATGGTCATTTCTTTTCTCAGAAATCTCTTCCGACTCATAAGATTAACGGAATACATGCGGTATTTGCACAGCTGAATAGCTGTGAATTTACATTTTAAAACATTATTTTAAGTGGATAAAGAATATATTTCTGCAAATTGGTATTTGATTGTACTGATTTTTAGCATGTGATGAGAGTGAATTTGGTTGCTGCCCGGATAATATAACGATGGCAAGTGGGCCATACCTAGCCGGATGTTCAAACTGTTCCAGTTCTATATTTGGTTGTTGTAACGATAATGTGACCGAAGCACAAGGTATCTCCGGAGAAGGATGTACCGAATTTGATTTTGCAGTGGAAGGAAGTGGCGAGGAAAGTGAGCAATTTATCAAATCCAGGTTTCTTTTTCCGTCTTCCACTTGATATTTAGGCAGCTGGATAACTGATACTGTACAATTTATTATATTACTGAAGTAATTACTGAAGTAATATAATAAATTGTATAATCAATTATTCAATTATTGAAATTTAAAGATAATCAAAAATGATATTCAATTATTGAAATTTAAATTGAGAACACGAACTTTGTTTCGTCGACTACATTATATATTAATACCAAAGAAAAGATCATATACCTACAAAAATAGATGATTTACTGAAAATACATTAATGTAATATGCTATCCTATCATCCGGAAAAACTGAATAAGGCAGTGCAAAACCATTAATTTTTGTTATCAGCATATATGCGTAATTTTTAATTATAAATAATTTGTTACAGTGAAGAAATTTGTGAAGTGATGAATGCTGAAACCGGTGAAAAAGCATTGGTTGCTTGTAGTAATAGTACCTCTGATAATACCAATATGACCGTAAAGATTTTGTCGGATGTTGAAGATTTGTTTTCGAATAGTACCTATGATAATGAAACCAAACATTGTTCTAAAACAGAATTTGGTTGTTGTCCAGATTGGATCACTGCCGCTAAAGGGAAGAACAACGAAGACTGTCCTCAATTCATTCTTGGTAATATTATATAAACTTAATATACTTCTGTAACTGATTTGATCGGATACATAAGTTTAAATTATCTTACATCATTTATTTGTTTGATACTGACATGAATGCATCCTGTAAGCTAATAATTGCTTTAATAATTAGTAGAATTGATAGAATTAACGAAACAGAATAGTTAACAAAAAAAAAGAGCATCTACAATAATAATAAACAGTTACTGTAATAATGATTTAAAGGTGAATGTAATGAAACAAAATTTGGTTGTTGTCCGGATAAGGTAACTTTGGCTCGAGGCTCAAATTATGAAGGTTGCGGTGAGCCAAATTGTGCTGCATCATTGTATGGTTGTTGTAAAGATCGCAGAACGATTGCATTTGGATCACACTATGCAGGTTAATTTAATTTCACTTTTTTTTTCTTTTTTTTTTTTTAAAAATTGTAATTCTTGTTGTAAAAAAATTTCGTATCCAACAAATAATATTGATAAATGAAGGATATAATTTTTCAATTTCGATTTCTCTCATTAATCATACCTTTTTAACTATTTACATCCATCTTATAAGTGTTTTTTCTTTGAAGGTTGTGAACGATCTTCATTTCCATGTGAACTATCCACGTATGGTTGTTGTCCGGATGGCGAAACAGCAGCGTTAGAAAGGAATGGTACCGGTTGCGGAGAGAATTGTCTAACAACCAGATTCGGCTGTTGTCCAGATGGTAAAACAGCAGCGAAAGGAACAGAAAATGAAGGTAAATCTGAACTTTTTAGGTTTTTAACTCTGTATATATATGTCGGAAATTGACTTTTGTAATACTTAAAATAGATAAGTTTTAATGATCAGTATTCTGTAATTGAATCCAAGACAAAGTAAAATTGATAAGATTCTGGATGCTCCAATTTAATCAATGCTATAAAGATCTGTCAAATATTATTTCGCGATTGTTTTCTTGATCAGTTGAGAATTTACATCTATCAAAAAATATTAAAATAATTGAGATGAAATATTTCTTTTATGTTGGGAATTTTCAGGATGTGGTTGTAAATATGCACAATACGGTTGTTGTCCAGATGGTAAGACATCAGCAAAAGGTCTTAAGAATTACGGCTGTCCTATATCATGTGCTCAAAGTCAATACGGTTGCTGTCCGGATGGTAAAATAAGCGCTCTTGGACCAAATAAAGAAGGTTTATTTTTTCTTTTTAGATTATTTGATAATATTTACTAAATTTATTAGCATTATCTGCTAAATTCACCGAATTTTTTTCGAGGTTTTGGGAAATATACGAACAAAAGATTGTCAACTTTACAGGTTGTCCGTGTCAATACACTCAATATGGATGTTGTCCGGATGGTGAAACGAGCGCTCTTGGACCAAAGAATGAAGGATGTGATGATTGTCGATATTCTAAGTTTGCATTCTTTCCTTCACTTTGTATCATTTTGACCGATAACATATTTTAAACACTAAAAGTATAATGCTTATTAAGATATGGTTGTTGTCCGGGTAGTGAAATTCGAGCTATCGGTCCTCAAAATGCTGGTTGTCCATCTACTACACCGCCACCTTTCATTATAGGCGGTTCTGTTGCGCCAGAAAAAATTAGTAACATTTACATGTTATTCTCATTATCTTCCAGAAATCTTTTAATAAAGTGATGAAAGTATGTCTGAATAAGCAAATTTTTTTTTTTTATTTTGTCATAAAAACCTAAGAAATGAGCTGTTTTTAAAATTTATGAAAAATATTTCAGTTTCATGTTCGTTGCCACAGGATCAAGGTACCATATGCCATCCAGGTTATAAACTGCTATGGTACTACGATACCTCAGAAGGACGCTGTAAGCAATTTTGGTATGGTGGTTGTAATGGTAATGATAATCGTTTTGTAACTAAGGAACAATGCGATATGGTTTGTGTGAAACCACCAGCAAAAGGTTAATTTCAAAATATTTTGACTTCCAATTAATTGAATCGAATTATACAGTTGATTTATTCATTTCTTTTTAGGTCGTTGTTTCTTACCTAAGATTGAAGGACCGCTACGATGTTATCAGTTATCAGCTCGTTATTGGTACGATTATACAACCAAACAATGTGGTGCATTCTGGTGGCGCGGTTGTTTGGGTAATGATAATAATTTCGAAAGTTGGGAAGAATGTCAAAACTTTTGCGCTGATGTTGGTCTAACTGAAAAACCAAGAGAAGAGGTAAAGATGCAATATCACACAACAGTTTTAATATCATCTTCAATGACCATTTCTTAATATTTTTTTACGTTTATACATATAATTTAAAAAAGAAGGAAAAAATGAATGTCTAAAATTTTCAAATTTTAGACAAATCAGTTTGAACCTATCACAACTAATTCACCATTCGAATATACGCCTTTTGATGTTTCCAAAGAATCCAAGGAAGATGATAAGACATTTATCTCAATTGAACAAAAATCTTCTATATCTGATGAACAATCATTACCAGTATTCATTCCTAGTGATCAACAATTAGGCTTATCACAACAATCAATCCAAGCATCATTACCGCAATCACAGCAACCTTTTCCGGTACCTCGAGACTCATGTATGTTTTTATATAGAAAATAATTTTTATCTTTTTGTTTGCGTATTAGAATAACTTATCCAGATATATGTATGTTTGTATAGGCATGAAAAAAAAAAAACTTCTTAAGTTTTAATGCATATCGATATTGTGATAAAGAAAAGAATACCTATTTGCAGTGACCATTGAAGAAATATGTCAATCGACCGCTGATAGTGGACCATGCGGTAACTATGAAGATATGTATTACTATGATTCTTTCTCTGGTAGATGTTATCTGTTCATCTATGGTGGTTGTGGTGGTAATTTGAATCGATTCAAGACGCGAGAAGAATGTGAAGCTCGATGTTCACATGTTAAAACTGGTAGAAGAAATCGTAAGTTGATTGTTTGCCATTTATTTTTCTCAATTTTAATTTAATTAATTTATTATCATGCAGAAATATCACTATTTAAGGGTCACTTTTTATCACTATTTCAAGGTATAAATTGTAAATATAATAAAAATAAATAAAATCGTAAAATTTTGTTATATAATAATTGTTTGTTTCAATTTATATATTAATAAATGAAATTCATTAAGAAAGTAAATAATTAAATAAGATCACTATGCGAAAGATAATTTTTAGCATTAAGAGCAGTTATCAGCAAAACAAATAATTAATTAGTAATTAGGAATTGGTTATGTTTGTAAATTTAGCATATGAAATTATAGATTCTATCTTAATCATTTATCAAAATGATCAGTATAATCCTGAAAATCTCGAATGATTTTTTTTGAGATTTGCTGGAAAGCTTCTTTTTGATGAAATTAAATTTTAAATGGTAGTCTAAGATTAGACAAACAGACGGTGAAATATATTCTCTGATAATGATTGTAAATAATGAATGCCAATTTCAGTAGGCCGAAATCAACTACTTCCAACAGAGGAACGAAATGAATTAATACCTGCCGCATTCCGTAAGTTAGGCTTAGTTAGTGCTCCAATAATAGACAAGTCTTGAAAGATGAGGGAAAACAACAAGAAGCAAGATTGCTTCATTCACTGCTGATTTAATTATAATTTATATATAGGTCGAACACGTGATGCATGCAATGAACGAATGGATGTTGGTCGATGTAATGGTGCTTTTCCAAGTTATTACTTTGAACGTGCAACAGGGACCTGTGAAGCATTCCGTTATTCCGGATGTGGTGGTACCGCTAATCGTTTTCAAACCAAGAAGCAATGTGAAGAGTTATGTGTGCATCGTGCTTCCGGTGTTAAATCCGAAACTCCTCCCTCTTCTGTTCCTGATGAAACATTCAAGCATTTAATACCTATATCAGATGGTAAAAACAATTTCTTATTTTTATATTATAGTACTAACTCGAATAAAAAAAAAAAAAGAGAATTACTGTACTATTTGAATCCTAAATGAAATGAAAATTGTCATTTTGAATTTCTGAATCCAAACATTCTTATTTTTCTGCAGCAATATCAAAATGTGAATTGCCGAAGGATAGCGGTCCATGTAAACGATTTATCACGAAATGGTATTACAACAAAATTGATGGTACTTGTACACGATTTCATTATGGTGGTTGTGGTGGTACTGATAATCGCTTTGATACTGAACAACAATGCAAGGAAGAATGCAGTAATTTTACTGGTTAGTTTTAACTTTATTTTTATCAATAATTCAAATAAAAACAAAGAATTTAATTAGACGAAAAAATAAGCGATTTGTAAATAATTAATTTTGAAATGGAATAATAAAATAATTTTAGTGCATCATTTCATTTTCCTTTCTTTCCTCTTTTTTTCTCTCTTTAATTCATAGCAAAAAATAATTAATTTTTTTTTTCTTTCATAACTGATGATTGCATATATGTATGCAATATTGAAATTATGTGTGAATATTGAAATTAAAGAGAACTGTCTATGTGTATATGAATGTGAAATTAATCGAAATGAAACTTCCTGTCCAAAGTATTATATGGAAAGAAAAGAGAAGATAAAGATAAAATAATATTTGTGGCATTTTCCTAAAAATTTGTAGATCCATGCAAATTACCAAAAGTAAGTGGGCCATGTTCCGGAAAACATAAACGATACTATTTCAATGCAAAAACTGGTCGTTGTGAACGTTTCGAATACGGTGGATGTTTAGGCAATAATAACAACTTCCTACGTCTTATTGACTGTGAAACTAAATGTTTATCATCGAAAGAACGTGAGTAATTAGATATCAATCAGATGCTTCAATGAGCTATAATTGAAATGAAAAATTTTGACAACATTTAATTATTTTTAACTATTTCTATTTCATAATAAGTTATAACTGATACAAAATTTGCCATTACATAGAAGTAAGACCTGAATAATGTCGACCATTAACTACTTATTTCTTAATTAAAATCAACTTTTTTTTTTTTTTTTGAAAGATGAAATTATTAAACAACATAAAGGAATAAGTTTATGCTAAAAATGAAAATTGTGAATGGATGGATAAAGTTGCATATCAGTTGGATATTGTTTGTATTTGTTGTTGTATCCTGTTTGTTTAACCGTAATTTGATAAATCAATTCATTTTTAAAACAAATTTATTTTATCATTTTCTTTTTTCCATTCGAGAATTTTTGTGCATTTTGAAAATTCAAATTTCTGGTACTTTATTATGGAAATAAATTCAATCAACATTTATCAATTCATTAATTTCGAAATATATTCCCATGTTTGTTTTTTCTCTTTCCTGTTGTTTGTTTTGAAGATACAATTGTCCCTTTTGTCACACATCACTTTTATCAACAAAGATTTTTTTCAAATTACCTTCTTTTTTCTTCTTGCTTTTTTACGATAAATTTTTTAATTCATTAAGCATATACTGGTTTTCATACTAGTACGATAAATTATTTCTTGGTTTTGATAACTTGGCACTGATAATGTGATAATGGAAGTTAGATTCTATTAATGAATCTTTTCTATCATTTTTAAAACTTGATCCTTTGACTTTATAACTGCTCAGAAAATTTTTCAAATCTTGATCCTTAACGAAAACTTTTTAATCTTCTCTTCGCGCTATTTCTCCTACCTCCATCCGTCGATATTATCTCTAGCACGAATAACTATATTTCCAATGAATGATGTCTATCTACCTATATGGAATGAAATCAAAATAATCATTATATATCATCATTTTATGCACCATTTCGCAAAATTATCGGTAAATTTCTTTTTCTTTTATCTTTGCATAATTTAACAACATATTAATGTTTGAATTTAAAGTTTTAAATTAATTATAATCATTTGATCCTCTTTTTGCATGTTGTGCTTTTTTTTTCTTTTTTTGCATGTCATCATTTATTGTTCTTCTATCGTCCTTTGCTAATTGATCTAATTAATTGTTAGCTTTTTAAAAATATCTGAAAAAAACATATATTATTTCTATTTTAACAAAAAAGTTGATAAAAATTTAGTAATTCCCAACATATTTATTGATTTAATATATTTCTAAAGCGTTAAGTATATTAAATCAAAGAATTAATTAATAACTGCTATAGTTTCAGTTGCACGATTATGAAACTGTCCTCAGCAACAGTAACTAAATGTTAAATCAGTTAATTCTTTGATTTAAGAAGCATTTGATATTAACATACAAATTTACTAAATTATTGTTATTTTCTTATTTAGACTTATGTTTATAAAAATTAACAATTGGTTCTACTGTATCGAATAGTATAGCCAAATAATTGCAGCAATCAAAATTTTAATCAAATCTACAGGAGAATTTAACAGAATTTGCGTATGTTCAATATGTAAATGAAATATATTCAAAATTTATTGTATTCAGCTATTGACCGAAATATTTAATTAAAAATTAGAATTTATAAACTTATTTCAATGTAAATTTATATATGATACAGATGCTATTGTGTTGTAAATTTGTTGCAGAATAACATAACATTTTGAGTAATTATATTCAAATTAATAGATTTAACCGTTTTTTTTTTTTTTGTTACGAAAATGTACTATAATCTGACATACAATTAACATAGCATTTTGAAGTGATATTTAATAGCATATTGAGCCATTAATCGAATGATTCAGCAATATTTGTTGCTCTTAAATTAAATGTTATTTGCAGATTTCAATCGGAAGAATTTATCAACAATTAGACGATGCTTGTTACCTGAAATTAATGAATCATGCAGGTTTGTGTAACAAATAATTGAATTATACAACAACAAGTAATATTCTTAATGTTATTAAAGTTGGCATTATCGATTTATAACTTATATTCAATAAATCAATTCCATCATAAAATCAATAATTGTAGATCAATAGTAAAACGATATTATTATGATAAATCATTTGGTGAATGCTTGCCATTTTTTTATGGCAACTGTATCGAAGATGAAAATGGTTTCGATACTATGAATGATTGCATAGGCAATTGTACTGTGCATTCAAATTTCCAGGTACCTTTTTTTACAAAATTAATTTGATTATTCTTATAATATCATAAATTTAAAATTTTTGTAAAATTTGCAAATATAAAGAAAACAATGAAAATCTGAAATACACGACAGTTTTGATTTTTATTGATTATCAAAATAATTATTTGAACGTGATTTTATTAAAGTGATTTCATAGAGTTTAATTGAAATGCAATGATTGTTAATAAATTACTACTTCATATGATTTAGTTGTACAAAAATAGTGATACCAAATAAAAAAGAAAACAGTTTGTGAAAATGAACCGACAAAAGAAGTGTTAAGTTTAATTGAAAAATAGATAAGATACATGGAGTGTAATTTGTCAGAATGTACTAAATTGCTATATGTTAACAGGATTCCGAAACAAATGCTACATCATTCGATGAACACATTAAACGCTTCCAGAAAAATAAAAATATCCGGCATAATGCTTACGCAGCGCCTAATCTTCATGTGCAGAATGAAAATAATTTGGTATTCTGTTCTTTTGTAAATATATTTTGATTCGATGATATATTCGATTCGATGATATATTCAATTCGATGATATATTCAATGACATTATTATAGGATGATCTGTGACAATGATACTATTATAGGATGATAATTTCGAAAAGATTTTAATGCCTAAAGCAAGTAATGCTATCCCAATTACAACTCCAATCACAGTAACGACAATAATGAAAACTGATATTTCTACTGTTGCAACAGTGCTTGATCTGGATGATGTATCTAGCGAGATGTATGATGATGAGGGAGAAATGATAATGATTGATACTATTCAGAGATTCAAACATTCCAAATCTTTACCAGGTACTTTGGATTCTCTATGACAATATTTTTCTGCTTTTCGAAATGAAGAATTGAATAATAAACGTTAATTAATTAGTATTGAATAATTAACTGATACTTGAAAATTACAGAACTATGTTTGTTACCAGAAGATGCAGGACCTTGTTTTGGTGAAATATTAAGATGGCGATATAATTCCGAAACAAATCATTGTGAGACATTTATCTACACTGGTTGTGGACATAATGCCAATTACTTTACTTCGGAAGAAGCATGTTTAAGAGCTTGTGGAGGATACAGAAATAGCGGTATTTGATTATTGGAATATTTAAAAAAAGCAATAAAATTAGCTTTATATTTTCAAAACTTTCTTCATCTTTCTTTCATTATCAAAACTTAGTTTCTATTTTTTAATCTTCAAGTAATATTTTAAGTGACATCACTTTCTAACTTCTAGCCAACTATTCTCACTTCGATAAAATGAAAAAAGCCAGGTTGGATATTTGCCCAATTTTGAAACTCTGCGATAAAAGAATAGAGCACTGAAACGAAGCCAATATTTTGTTATTTGCCTACTATATAATAAGAAGAATATTTTGCATGCTTTAGATGTCTGTGCGATGAAAGTGGACCGTGGTCATTGTGAATTAGGTGTAACCAAGTGGTATTACGATATAAATACTGGTCGATGTCATGTGTTCATCTATACTGGTTGTGGCGGTAATGGTAATCGATTTTCCTCAAAAGCTGAATGCGAGCATCTCTGTACCTCTGAGATGCTTTTTTACATCGATAACGACGGTTAGTGAAGAATCGAATTTTATCGATCAGTCCATATATATGATATTATTTAATTTATAGTTTACATTGATTGTTATTTTAGAGAAAGATATTTGTCAATTAGATCGAGAAAGTGGTCCATGTGATGATCCAGTTACCCAGTGGTATTTTGATACACGTATAGCACAATGTATGCAATTTACATATGGTGGTTGCCGCGGTAACGGTAATCGATTCAATAGTCGTGAACTTTGTGAGCAAAAATGCTTAAGGAAAAACGAAATAAAAACAACAATTGACCGAACGAAAGGTAAATTTACAATAATTGAAATTATATATGACAACGGTATCATATGGCAATTATCTATTTTAATTATCAACTCATTGTTAGATCACTTACTTTATAATTAATTTGTGCATTAATTTTAGTTAATTTTCATGAAAAAATACTGCGTAGAATGAGCAATTGACATTAGTGTACTGATTGATATGATATGATCTGATGTGATTTAGTGTAAAATATCACCATGAAATATAGTTAATTTTTGTACTTCTAACAGGAATCATTTGTAGATAGCTGTTTATTGCCATTCGAAACTGGATTATGTCAAGATAATGAACAGCTATGGTATTTTGATAAATCTGTGGGACACTGTAAAACATTTACGTATGGTGGTTGTGGGGGAAATCCGAATCGTTTCATAAATGAGGATGAATGCATGCATTATTGGTAATTGCTAACTGTATTATTTAAGTTATCCTCAGGAAAAGATGATCTTTATCCGGATGAAATTTGCTATTCATTCAGAAATATAATTAATAGTTAAAGAATTTGAGTTATCCAAGCAGTCTTGGAAACCCTTATCCGCTGGAAGTATTTATTCATAATTGTAATTTTTTTTTTTAGTCAAATGAAGTATGAAGTATTTATTATTTAGCTCTGTTCACGTCTATAGAAGACAAGCACAAATAAATCGCCCAGCACTTATCATTATTGGTTATAATCCCGTGCCTCTAGGATCAACAATAAAATTAAGATGTAAAGCTAATGGACAGTTTCCTATACGGTGGCATAAAAATGATGTACTACTGCAAATTTCCAACGATGACCAAAGGATATATGTAACTATTTTCTGAACATTTAAATTCATCAAATTTTCCATTCGTTCAAGCATTATTATGACATTAATAATTTCATCACCATTATTTTTGGTATATTTCTTGCCGAAATACACAAACCGTTACAGCTACTTTTTAAATTTCGAATTGCTTTTCATTTTATATATTTTATTTGGCTTTATCTACATTAGAAGGTTTTGAATTTTACAGATGAAAAAAAAAAGAAATTTCAGAAATTCAAAATTTTAAATAATATGACTTAGCTAAATTTTACCATTTATTTGCAACATTTATAATGACAAATAGCAATCTAAAGTTTGATGAATTTGTAGGAAGGCTGAATTATATTGACCGTTTATGCAAGATTGCCCTAAGTTCATTCAAATTAGCTTTTATGGAAATGTTTAGAAAGAGAAAAGGACACTGATTAGGTTTAATGTATATTTTACCAACGACTGCAGATGAATGATAATAACAATGAACTGCATATTACCAAAATACATCAATTGGATGCCGCCGATTACTCATGTTCAGTTGGAACAAATGCTATTTTATCCAATTCTGTTCATTTAAAAGTTAAAGGTATCAAATTTGGCTTAATTTAAATCATTTAGCATTTTATTAAAACAATTAATGATAATTACTGTCACTTATCGCATGTTTCGATTGAATTATAATCATTTGTACTGTATTGAAATTCAATGTGATACATTTCAGATGTCGAAATGACAGAGTCATGTATGGATAAAGGTAATCAGAAGACATGTAAACTAATTACTAAAATTGGATTATGTTCTAATCCACGATACAGTAGTTTCTGTTGCCATACTTGCTTTCTCTTTCTTATATCCAACAAGTCCACTTAGATTGATGTTCATAGCTTTTCATTATCTTGTTATCCACATTATTCAAGAAATTAGTGATATAGGAGATTTTCTACTGCGTTACGGACACTTCTGGCATCAATGGCTTCAATAAAATTTTAATGAATGATACCTCTGTGATGTGGAAAGTTAGAAAATTAAAGTTAAGCTTTCACTATTCATTGTCATATGTTATTACAAACTACTTTTTCGTTGTTTAATAAGCATTTTGAAGATAGGACATTTAAAGTCATATTTCATTCCTTCAATTATTCTATATCGACATTTGTAAACTTTTAAAAATTATTTATACTGTAGTTGAAATAATTTGCAGCTTGATACGGTTCGTTTATCGTACTTTTCAATTTTTTTTTACCTACTTTGTAATATTATTAGACTTATGCAGTTGTTGTTCTTTTTCAACAGTTTTTATTAAGATTTAGTCGTGATAACTTCCTTTTAAAGATAGTATCATCAAAAGATTTGTTGCATTATTTTTTATCGTTTTTACTTTATCACTTACGATTGAATATATATATATATATATATATATATCGCAAATGTCCCCAGTCAATTTTTGAGGGAACTAGAAATTCAACACACATACGATTTATGAAATGCAATATTAAGCAATAACTTTTAGCGTAAAATGCTAATATTGCACTTGTAAATTTATATATTTTTTAATGGTCTACCTAAAATATCCCAATCGTCCGTACGGTTACATATATTTGTTGTTGACTGTATATGTTATGAAAAAAAGAATGAAATCATTTATTTACTCTCACTATGTTTGAGATTCACATTTTTTATATGTCGAAGTTTCTTTTACGTAATATTACGTGATTACGTGAGCACTATATATTTGATAAGAATGTAAGAATTGATTTCATGTTTAAAATATAGGAATGGGGGAGTTGGCTTGTTAATATACCTTCGAAATTAATTAAACATTCACATAAATGTAAAGCTAACAAAAAAAATCAAATTTAATATTTATCGAAATTTAATATTTACAAATTTCCACTTTTTCATCTGTTTAAGAAAAGCATGTAATGAAGCCTATATATTTTCAATCCATGCATTTATTATTTTTTTTTTTTTTGTCTTTTTTAAAGAACAATGATTTTCTACAGAACATACACGGACAAAAAAAAAAGAATGCTCAACAGAAGAAACAAGGAAATATGAAAACGGAAAATCACCTGTCACTTTTTACAACGAATTAAATATAAAATTTAGTTAGACAGACAGACAATCTGAAGATTATTACAGAGACTAGAAAATACCGAAAAATAAAAAATACAATTAAACATAGCATGATACCATTGTAAAATCTACCAATCCCCGCCTCCGAAATCACCACCACCAAAATCATCGCCACCTCCTATGTCGTAACCACCGGAATCATCATAGTCACCTCCTACGTCGTAACCGCCATAGTCATCATGCTCTCCTCCACCAACATCGTAACCACCATAATCATCTTGCGCATCTTCGTTATTCGTTGAATCTGTTGTATCGATAACAGTCGATGAATCCATAATATGTTCATCAGTTGTACCCCTATTTTCTGGACCACCGCCGTAATAGTTATTCGTGATATATGTATCGTTGTCCTGAATTATCTTTCAGTAAATTCTTTTCCTATCAATTTTAAGAAATCTCTAGTTAATAAGCTGAAAACTTTGCTAAAAATTTGAACAGTGATCTCAATGAATTTCCTCATGTAATTAATTGATAGCTTTGCAAAGTGAAACCAAAAGCACTTATTTCTTTTTACAATACTAATTCAAGCAAAAATAGTTTGTTTTCTTTACATATGCAAGAAATTACAAGGTTTTATTTTTACCTGCACATATCCTCCACCAAAGCCACCCATTCCCAAATGTGATGGATAGCAGTGACCACCCAAACCAAATCCAGAATGTAAACCACCACCCCACATACTACCTAGGCCGAAGCCTAGCAATGAGCCCATTAACATTCCAGTTCCAAGACCGGGACCACTGCTGCCACCACCACCATATCCACCAAATCGTCCATAACCTCCTCCATTTCTGTCCTGTAAAGGAAACAATGATTGAAAAGTTTCACATTTTTTACATTCTAAAAAAATAAAAATTTGAACATCATAGCAAATTAGCTTACATTAATAATAACTGTGGTACCACCACCACCACCAGCACCAGCATAACTTGGAACGGTCGGAGGATATACTGAAGGCTGCGGTGGATTTGTTGCTGGATTATATGCCGGCTGGCTGGGATACATATTGGTCGTTTGAGGTGGACTACTTGGATATACCGGTGGAGGATCTAAATTCAATAAGCTATATATACAAACAAACGTTACTGCCTAATAGTCTTTGGTAATGCTAAAGAAATAAATTCCAGAAAGCGCTCTGAGAAAAAAAAACTGACTATAAACGGGCGGTGGCGCATTAGGTCCACTTGCTGGCAAATTTTGAGCATTAGCTAAAGAAGAATTCGGTTTCGGTAAGGTTTTCATAATCTCCGTGAACCATGACCTGAAAATAAGAATATGCAAAACATTACGGAATACATTATGGATTATATATGGAAAAGAAGATGTAAGGATATAATGCTTGATTAATGCGAAATAAACAATGATTACTCAAGATCGGAATCAGAAGAGAACAAGAACCAATGAACTTTGCTTGCTTGAGCATCCATTCCAATACCCACTAGATGATACAGCGAGTATCTCTGTGGTAAATCTGGCCGACGTACTGTAAATTAACTTTTATAATCAAAATTAGAAATTTAAATCACTTCAATTATTTGCATAAAGATATTCAAGAAATTCCAAACAACCAAAGTAATCAAAATCCGCTTCCATGTAAATGATATAACAATCAGTAAAATACTTGATCATTAATCTTACGTTATCCTTACCTTGCTATCAGCACAAATAAAAGAATAAAATAAGATAATATCATGTAACAAGATGTTTAAGAAAAAGTAACCTGGCATTCGATCACACATTGGTCCAACACATGTGTATGGTACCACATCTTTCAGGAAAACTGAACCTGCCGGTTTCGAATCACCCTAAAATAGAAACAAATGAAACAAAACAGATAATGGCTGAAAATAAGTTGCCTAAAAGAAGCTTAAAGAATAATGACAACAAATACTTAATGCATTTGAATGACTATTAATGATAATTATAACATATTGGTAATTATGGTTATGAAACTGAAGCAATTGCAAACTGTAAATTATCAATTGTTAAAAAAAAATTTTATTCATATCGATTCCAAGATTATCGGAAAAAAAATGAAAGAAAATTAAAAAATGACCTTTTTATCATACCATATAAATTCAGAATCACTGAACAGAACAGCCCAACATTCTTTCCATTTTCTGCCCAATAAACCTGATTTATAGCGTAATATTTCGCCTTCTTTTAATTTACGTTGAAAATCGCCCATTTCTGAATCAAAGCAAAAAAAAAAAAAATGAATTTTTGATTTTGATTGGAAAAAAAACGAAACGAAAAATGAAGAATAGCAGCAGTGAACATAAATGTTAAAGAATGATAAGAACAACATTGCATTCTAATAGATGTAAACTTTTAAACATTTAAAAAAGTGAGAAAAATCAATCAAAAAATTGATTGATGATAGTAAAAAATGGATAGGTATGATTCAGATCAAAATTCTGATTTTTTTTTTTTTGTCCATTCTTGTTCCTAATAGTCATATGATCTACTCCTATTATTTCATGAGCTGAAATATTACAAAATTGCAATGTTTAAATAGAAAATAACAAAAACTTTCAGATTAAATGAATATAAATTTAATGAATTGGTTTCAGCATAGGTATAGATAATAAATAAAGTTGTGAGACAATGCAAATAATTGTCAATCGATTAGTTGTGGTGTTGCTTTTGAGAAGTGCTCAATAGGTGCTTTCTTCCACATTTTGTCACAATATCCGGTACCATAGAAAACAGAGAATGTAAATAGCTCTTTGCCTATTGATTTCAAAACTAATTTGGCTGCATAGATGAAAAGTCTAACTCTCTAATTCGTTAGTAGAAAAGAGATAGGAAGAGGTAAAAAGTTGTCTAGAAATGATATGATGGTAATCATTCATTCATATACAAACAAATATTATTACTGATAAAAAGTACAAATTGAAAAGTTAAAATGATATTCTTAGTTCTATACCAGAATTCAATAACCGGATTTGCATCGATAAGATGTACCGAAATAATTCATACAATTACACTTATATCTCTAATAATAGTAATAAAATCATTGATAAACATTATGATATTTAAATAATAACGCATACTTTGAATTGTTACAACTTTTATAATGGAAAAAATTTGAATAACAATGAAAGTACTCAAAAACAGATAAGTGTTGTAAATGAAGAGATTATGCAAATTAAAGATAAAGCAATGATAACTAACAAAATGCTAATAACATGGTGACTATAGCATTACATGAGAAAAATTTTAAACTTTCCATTAGTAATGAACCGATCGATGTTTAGTGATAACTATGAAAAAGAGAAACAAAGGCAGCAGCATTCTTTCATTTATGTCGAGAAATATCAAAAAGTAAACATGTGGTTACTTTCAATAAATTTGAAATGTTGTTTGTTCTCTAACATGTAAAAAGTGATCATATGGTAAATGTTTAATGGTTTCTTTATATATTATCAGTCTCTAAAAGTGTCTAAATTATCATGTCAACGAACCATTATGTCTACAGTAACATACAAAGCATCCATTGTAACAACGGTAATCCTATATG
The DNA here is from genome assembly GCA_029876185.1 of Mansonella ozzardi. Taxonomy (NCBI): domain Eukaryota; kingdom Metazoa; phylum Nematoda; class Chromadorea; order Rhabditida; family Onchocercidae; genus Mansonella; species Mansonella ozzardi. The sequence continues at coordinate 19,924 of JARVGP010000363.1, read as the reverse complement.
AGCCTACCAATATGTAATTTTCTATTTATGCATCTGTTGTTCAATGATCTATCAATTAATTGTCTGACTAATTGGAATTCTTTTCTGGAACTNAACGAACCATTATGTCTACAGTAACATACAAAGCATCCATTGTAACAACGGTAATCCTATATGAGCCTACCAATATGTAATTTTCTATTTATGCATCTGTTGTTCAATGATCTATCAATTAATTGTCTGACTAATTGGAATTCTTTTCTGGAACTGCAAAGGAGCAATTTTTTGTAAATATCATACACTGTCCTGTAATTAAATAAAATTAGTCACGAATACTATTATCCTCTAATTAAATAAAAAGAATTGGCCATTCACTTGCAGTTTTTTATTATCATTTTAAGATTTCCGATTTTTCCTTTTCTAGTTTCATCAAACTAACGGAAGTATCGATGATGCAACTTAAAAATCTCCGTCTTCATTATTTATTTGCCTGTATAGACTGTTATTTAAAGAGCGTTTTGTGACACTTTAATCAATCAATTAATAAACTAATAAATCAATAAATCTGTGACATTTTAATTAATAAACCAATAAATCAATAAATCAATGAACAATCCCAAGAATCGCTTTTACTTCAAATTTTATGGCGCTATGAATTGAGAAAATCAAAAACATCTAACCGTTGAAAGGAAAGCTGAAAAAGTTGGAAAGAATATGGACTTTGCTGCCTTGGATCAACAATTGATTATCTATAGAAAAAATACGACAACAGCATGATGAGAAAAGAAGATGAGACATTTCAAATCTTCTCTTTGCCCTTTTATTTTCTCCTCCCAGTTTTGAAATTTCATCACAACTCCGAGGAAAATTCGTCATTTATTTATCTAACGTCATTTATTTTTTTTTCAGCGATGACTCATCGCTTTAAATGAATTTCGAATTGCATCAAAATTTATCATATCATACTAATCGATATTGTTTATTTATTTGTTATTTTTAATATTATACAGCTAACTATAAGCTATCGTATGTGTGTGTGTGTGTGTGTGTGTGTGTGTGTGTTATCAGAGTATTTTCTAATCATATGCTTGTATTAAATTGCTATCATATGGTCATATGCTTATATTAAATTGCTATCATATGGCATGTGATATTAATATTTCATATTATTATTTATATGTTATTAAAGTTTATGCCATCATATGCATAATATTAAAGTTCACAGTATCATTCGATTGCTATTATTAGCATATGTTTAGAATAGATCAGTTTGTGTACTAACATTGTCAATTTGCACACCGAACATTTTATTTATCAGAAAAAAAGAGGGATTAGTGAGGCAAATCCTCTTATAACTATATGAAATTGAAGGAGAATACTTACTCAAATGATATTTGACATTATGGTTAATTGGTCGAATTATTGATGTCCACTATAGATAAGTGGACATCGATAATTAGCAAATTATTCATTTGAAATGTACAAGCGATTTCTCGAATGCATTGCGCCTGCGCGATCAAAAGTGATTTTTATAAAACAATATGCAATGATCATGCATTCAGTCAAAAAAAAAAAAGCGATGAATAATTCATTGCCATCAAAACTTTTTAATGCTACGAAATACTGAAATGAAAATGCAATGAAACCTTTGGTCAACATTGGTCAACCAGAAATTGAATGTTAAATTTTACATTATCTATTATAATCATCCGATATTTGGTTCACAATATCTCTTGACAGAAAATAAATGTTTTTTAAAAATTCATCAAATTTTCAATTGCACAAGTTTTTCTATATCATAGGAATATTTACATAGATTGAATGACTATAATGAGTATGACTTTCTTGATAGCTTGACATTTATTTTTTGTTTTTTTTTTTTAATTTTTTTGCAAAAATATTTGAAATTACAGTTATCACGTTCAAGGAATTATTTTTTGAAATTTCTCATAAAAAACAACGCAGTTACATTTTTCAGTTAACCATATTTTTTGATGTTTTCATTACAATTCCACAATATTGATAAAAATAGTAATTATTTATAAAATTTGCCATTACTTAGAACATTTTCACTTAATAATAAAATTAAAATGTTGTAAACAAAAAAAAAAAAGAATTGATGGATAAAAAATGAGCAAATAGTAAGGGTCATTGCAAATGATCAATTCATTATGCAAGTTGCTTTTCAAGAAATTGAAAAATAAAAAATTAATTTTAATGCTGATTTATTACTTTTTATTCTATAGTTGATTATTTCTTATGAAATTTTTGAGGAAAATATTGAGGAAAATTTTTAATTATTGCATTCTACACAGTTATTAAATCCTTAAAAAATCTAAACCTTTCTATTTTAAAAAACAAAAAAGATTTTTTTTCGTTTTTTGAGCAAAATGAACATAAATATTAAGTTTTCTTGTTGATTTTACAGCAGTTGAAATTTTTCTTTTGAATATTAATAAAAGAATGAGAAACGTAAATTTGGTGTATTGCTTATTTCATTTTACACTTTTTTTATTTCTTATAATTAATAATTGTGAAAAAAATAAGAAGAAAGAAAAATAGAAATTTAATTAAGAGTTTTGTTTTTTATGATTCAGATTGAGTGCAACATTCGAACTTTTATCATCTTTTATGTCATTTGAAATTTAACAATCACAAAGTGTAAAAACAATTCTCATTTAATTAATTTCAAATAATTTAATAATTAGTTGGAAGGAGAAGGACAAAAGAAAAATTTTAGACAATAAATGGACTAATTTGCGTGACATCAATTGTTTCTGAAGTATTCTTTTAAAATTAAATAAAAATGAATTGGGAAAAAAAAATTCCAAAAAGCAGTACCATTTCGATGTCATCTTCAATGATTGCTATAAACAGAATTTTTTTTTGAAAATTGTACATTTTTAAAGGATTTATTGGTTGAAAATTTTAATGATATCAGCTTAACTATAACAATACTGTTTAGGCTTGTTTGCTTGCAAAGTTAAGGGTCGATTCATTCAGGACATGACAGTAAAGTTTATTGAGAATACATTTCAACTTTCTTCTTCTAAGGCTATTAAACTAAAATTACTCGACATTTCGTAGTAATGGCTCCAATTTTCGTCAGTGAAGTGAGTACATAATGTCGCATCTGTCTTTCTTTTCGTTTTCATGTTGATTTTTTATTTTGATTCAATGATTATTGGAAAGATATACTCCCATCTACTTAAAAAAAAGTTTGAAGGAAAAGCGAAAAAAGCAAAGCCAAGCTTAATTATTATTCACCGCTACATAATGATTATGCAAATAAGTGTGAACTTGCTTACTTGAAGTGATAATTAGGATAATGATTCATTGTTACTAATATATTATTAAGCTTAAATCTGATTGTTACCCAAACCAGATATGATAAAAATAATCGAGTATAACTCAGCAAATCAAAAATTATATTATTAATGACAAATATTGTCATAAATTATAAAAATAAAAAAGTAATTTGGTACTGTTTTTACTAAAGATTTCGAATTTCTAGAAATTTATTGAAGTATGAAAATGAAAAAATTTTTGCGCACTGCAATCAGTGTGAGCAAATATTGCAAATAAATGAAAAAAAAAAATAGAAAAGTTTTTATGTGCTTATTTTGCTAAGAAATTTTAAATTTTAAAGTATTTCATGAATAAAAACATACGATAGACAGTATGTATCTACAGATATATACAGGTCATTATGGAACTAATTGTATTCCTGAAAAAAGCAATCCTAATTAATCACATTCATTTCTGGAATAAGGTAAATACCATTGGTCAAATAATTTGTGGTAATAGTAATAATAAATAATAATTACTGCTAATATTATTTATTAATGACTGAGGGATTGCGGATATTTTTCTTTGGTCATTAATTACCTTTTTGAAATTAATAGAAATGACGGAGAGTGATTAGTTCATGCTTTAAGTAAAAATTTCAAAATTCTTAATCGAATTAAAAATTATTTCAAGATTAGAATATTTGTTTGATGATAAATTTGAATGCTTTTATTAACCTTAATTCTCTAACAATTCGTGTATGTTTAGCGAGTTTTTGTTGAACCACAATTTTTTAATTTGTATTGATTGTGGGGAATTATTTTTAAAATGGAGTGATAGCATTCAATTTATGAAGCATGATTTTATAGAGCATAGAATTTTTATAAGTAATTGTTTTTTGAAATAACGAAGAAGTTACTACAAGTAAAAACTATAGCTTTGCTTCATTCTACTTCATAGAAAATTTCAAGTAAGTTGCATTAATCTTTTGACAATTTTTTTTTAAATGTAAATTTCCTATGATTATTTACAATGAACAGAAAAAAATGAAAAATGATCGATGACTTTTTAAATGTTTTCAGCTTAAACTATTATTTGTTTCCGTATTTTTTCGTACAATTCAGTCTCAATTTTTTTAGTTCCACTAATATCGGATGGGTGCCAACAATTCAATTTCTAAAATATGGCACAATAGTAACAATTTGTATGTTTATAACTGGGCATATTTATAGAAGTATAATGTAGTTGAATAGATGTACTGCTTAAAATTTAAATCAAATTGTTATATAATTGATGCTTTTCTTTCTTAAAAATTCTTTTTTTTTTCATTCTATCATGAGAATCTTTTCTTTCTGAGAAAATTTCGAAAAAAAATTTATCATTATTTATTTTAATGGATTTCAAAAAAAAGAGAAAATGATGAGAAAAAAGTGATATCTTGGAGAAAATGATATCTCGAAGAGTACCAAATGAGTTATTTAATAAACAATAATTATTGCAGGGCTCATTTTAAATTTTCTCAAATTGCATGACCCTTTTTGACTTGCGCAATTTTTCCTTTTTTTTCGTGTTGATGTATGCATCAAATATTTTTGACACTTCAATGTGACCAAAGAAACGTGTTGAATAATTCAATGATGACATTGAATAAATAAAAACAGATTGCGCTAAAAGTATGACCTTGTAGAAAAGGCTTGTTAGCTTTATGAAATTTTATGGAAGTGAGTCGGAAGACGAGAAAATAATTGGACATGTTACTATGAAGATTTTAAACTGAAGAGAACTAGTTGGCAAATGAATTTTTTTTAGATTTTTTAGACTTTTGCATAGTTTTTTTAGGAGATAGGCACTTTTCCCATATGAGTTTCTTTTGTAATTGAAATTTATGATAAGTTTTGTATATTTTTTTTTCATTGCTTACTTAACCAGTTTAGATTAAGATAAAGCATTCAGTGTGTCATTAGTAATTATTATCACTCAAATATCATTCAAAGTTGGATTTTCATACTGTATCTAGAAATGTTACATGATATCCTAATCACTACATAACTTTAATCGCATAAGAAATTTAATTTTCAAATATTTCAAAAATTTAGTTTCCAGAAATCAAAAAATTTTAATTTAAAAATAGGCAATTTAAAAAAACTAAATTTTTTCTTATGCAATCAAAGTATATTATGTCAGGAAACGAGAAATAATTTATATTTCATAACATAAAATTAATTGAAATATTTCTTTAATAGAAGTTTGTGATGTGAACTTAATTCGAATAGTTGTCGTACTGATAATTTCATCAGTATTATGAAGATATTTCTAGACAACTTGTTTGATAATTATGCTCACATATATTGCATTAGGCTATTAAATTACGCCCTCGCCCTCTCCCTCAGCTTCCCTAAGGGATTTGCTTTACCATTAGGGTCAATTTTTTGGTTTTAATTCAGCTTATAGACGATTAGAGCTTTTCTTCGCTTCCAATTCTCATTTATCATCCAGGGTAAGCTATGCTTATTCTCATTTATCCATTTGTGCTATAATTATCTGTCGTGTGTTTGTGCTAATTTCTTGACAATATAAATATTGTATAAGTGCACTAAAAATCGAATAAAATTTCTATTCTTCAAGAGAAAAAGAAATTTAATAGAAAGAATTAGGTAAATTGTTGTAAATAATTAAGAAATAAGACGAAATTAAAAAATGAAGGATTAGCTACCAAATAACTTAATTCTAACCCTTTAAGACAGAAATAAGAAGATTATAGAGGAGTTTTAAATGTAATTAAATGATTGAAAAGGATTGGAAAAGCTTTTATCATTTGTTAAGGAAGTTCAATTGTAAGCATGATTGAAGTTTAGCAGTTGAAAAAAGCTTTGGTTAGAATTACGATAAATTATTTTGACAAATTTTAAAAAAGAAAAAAAATGAAAGAGAGTCATGTTTTTATTAATAATATTTTTGCTTCCAAAACTTTTTCTAATTTTTTTTTTTTTTTTGAAATATTTATTTTCCTATTACAAAGCTTTTATGTAGCGGTACAGAGAAGATTATTTATTATATTGAAATTTCCTTTAGAATTTATTTAAAATGTTTTTTCTGTAATTAGATCTCTAACAATAATGTTTTTCTTTAGACTTACTTTGTAATATGCTGAAGTTTTAAAACGCTAAAACAATAGCTATTTATACAAGATGAAGCATTTCTTTTAGAAAAAGCAGCTTCTTATAAGAAATCAGCTGGAATAATTAGTGAACTAACATGTGTAAGTAAAAGATGTAAATTCATGCTGAATGACAAGTAAAACTAAACACTATAAATTATGAATGAAACTGGAATTGTGAAATGTGCGGAAAAAAATGAAGGATACGATGATGACCGATTTGCGCTAGTGGTTTATATCGGTACACCAATTGCATTTATTGGAATTCTCTTCAATGGAATACTGCTAGTAAATTCATTTCTAATTAGATTAATTTAAAGTTAACGAATAGTAATTATTGCTGTTAGTTAAAAATTCATTTAAAATCTTAATATAGAAATATGTATTCATCATACACTGCAGTATTTGATAAAAATTTGTTTGTTCAGAACTTTTGGAAAACATTGAATATATAAAAAACTAAAGATATTGTTAGCCATTTGATTCATTTGAATCAATATAATTAAATTCTCCAATAGCATTATTTATATTAAAATAATTAAAATTCTTTTGACTAAAATTTCCTTTTTTTTTTCAGATAATATTTTGCCGTAAAAAATCACTGAATTCATCTAATTTTTATTTACTCTTTTTGGCCATATTTGATATGCTCATTTGTTTACTTTATATACCATTTTTTACCATGGATGCATTGGCTATTTATTATCAGATTAAATCACTTCATCATTTATGGCACACCTATATTATGCAAATATACTGTATGAGTCGATTTGGTTTGTTTTTCCATCCATTGTTCTAATTTTTCAACAATTTTATCTGTTTTAGTAATAATCTTTGATGTGGATTGAACAAAAAAAGTGTAAGTCTCATGATCTCTACAAGATTATTTCTAGATTAATGAATGTACGGTAAGGATTAGTTTTCGATTATCAAATTCTTTCTATTCTTGACCTCTTAATTTTATTATCATTTTGATTACAGAACATTATCATATTCCTAAAGATTAATTTAAAAGTAATCATTAATCCATTAACAGTTAGCTGTATTTGCTTCGTTAATAAAATATCTCTAAATCTGATAACAGAAAGTATAATTTGTTTAAAAATAACCATCAAATGGTTATTTTTAAATTTTCAAATATCTTTCTTTTAAATTTTATTAAAAAAAAAAAAAAGCTTCAAACTGTTACAGTACAATTCGGTGCTGTATATATGATGCTATGCGCAACATTTGAACGTTTTGCGTACATTTCCAATAAACGATGCCTTAGTTGGTTTATTACGTTAGTTTCCAATTATACATTTTTTTTGTTATAAATTTTGCATTCAAAATATGAATTTTGGAAATTTAGAATTATTTAGCATTTAAGAAGATAGAAATTGGAAAGTAATGGAGAAACTTTAAAATTTGAAAATTATTTAAATTTAAACCTTATTTCTTTAGATACCTTTAATTTTGAAATAGAAATTACTTGCTTGTTTAGCATAAGAATTTCAATTTACAGTGATAATGGACGATTAATAACTGTAATTATTGCACTGATTATGACATTAATATTTCGATTTCCAACTTTTTTCGATTATAAAATTGTTTATCGCGACAACTGCCCACCTTTTCAGGTTTTAAAATTAATTTTTAATTTCGAATTGTAAATTAATTACAAATTTTGTTGCTCATTTTCTCATATTGACTTCCATAAAAGTAAGTTCGGAAGAAGCATCAGCAATTTTTTCTTATATGCAAAACTGATACAGCAAAATTTTGATCGTGACTAAGTAGGATCATGATGCTGAATTATTTGATTACTTTGTAGGTTTGTTCATAAATTTACATTCTAGTAATAATATTAATTTTACTCAAATTTATTGAAATTGCTGTGGCTAAGATTGCTGGTAGTTCAAATCATTTTTTTTTTTTTTTCAATAACTATCGCCATATTTCACTGTCGAATTTGAAAACAGCATCCAGAAATCCTTCATTAAAAAATTAATGATATATATTTTCAGGATTACCTGTTTTTACCAGCGTTAATGAGTTATTCGGTATATGCAAAATTTAATTTTTACATGATGAGTATTGTGCAAACAATCCTGCCATTTATAATTCTCATTTGTTTTAATATAACTATCATATATTTAACACAAAAGCAACTTTACAAAACCACACACAGCATAGAATTTCAATTGCTTGGAACTACCAGTATTATCAAACAAGGTTGATTCTTAAATACTTTGATAATATTATCAAATAAGGTAGACTATCCACTTTGATAATATCATCAAATGAGATAGATTCTTAATATTTTACTAATATTATCAGACACTTCGATAATATTAGCAGATGCGGTAAATTCTCAAAATTTTAATAATATTATCAGATACGGTATCTATCTGATAATATTATTAAGGTAGATTCTTAATCCTTTGATACAATATCAAGCAAGGTAGGTTCTCAATATTTTAATTTCAAATATCAGACAATATCAGACAGTAAATTCTTAGTACTTTGATAATATTATTAGATAAGATAGATTCTTAACTCTTTGATAACTATCTGAATGCAAAGCATCAGAATTTTGAAAAAGAAAAATACTTATGACAAGAAGCAATGTCATGTTTTCAAAATTAACAGTTGTCCTTAAACATTATTGCTTAATTTTAAAAATTGTGTATTCTACAAAATAATCCGACAAAAAAATCTTTAGAATTGAAAAATCGTAAAATTTCTCAAGAACTGAAATATGCTACCCGAACAATGATAGCACTGGTATTCACATATTTAACGTGTAATGTTTTTTCGGTCTTTATGTCAGTGATGGAAAATGTTTTTCCGGAAAGTTCATTGCTTATTGATAAGTGTGGTTCAAGGTTAATCTTATGATTTTATTCAAATGGAATGATCAATTGTTGCCAATAATGGAAAAACATCAAATGCAAATTTTTGAAAAATATATCAAAAAAAAAAAAAAAAACATATATGGAAAGTTTTGCACAAACAGAAATGGTTATACAATTGTCTCATTCTAATATTTTACCAACTTTGCAGAAAAATAATCCTTCAGGGAATGGATGAAAAATGACATCTCGAAAAGCAAATCAAATTTTAGAATGGAGGCAGATATTTGCTAGTTCAAGAAAATTGAATTTTTGTTTTCATGTATTTCTTTTTTTGGAAATTATCGATTTGTTAAACAAAAGCTAGTTTTTTCAGTACAAAATTTTATACCACAGCAGCTGATTTGGTAAGTATTTTGGTAGTGTTGAACAGTTTATTACGAATGATTGTTCATATCATCTGCAATCCACAATTTCGCAAACGATTCGTACTCCTACTAATAAAATCCTAGTTTGTTTTGTTTTTTTTTTTTTTTTTTTTTAAATTGCATACCATTTACTATCGTTTCCATATTTAGAAATCCTCAAATAACATACATTTAAGGAGAAATTGTCAAATTCAAAACTGCTAAAAAATTAGGCTAAGGTTTTACTGTCTTATGACAAATAAAATATACTAAGTAAAAATTGTAACATTTATTTGATAAAATAACCAATTAAAATTTCTTAAATATATTAATCAAATTTCAAAAGTTATCAATAATATTTTTTTCAATTATTATTCAATTATCATTTAGTTTCTACAATTTATTTATCGAATTTTATTTTTAAAATCATTTAGATAACAGTATTGGTGTGAAAATAAATGATGAAAATTTAAATATCAATCATTTGGTTTATGCTGGTCATTTGTAACTAAAAGTGACCAAACATGAACAGCACATATGTGGTACTGGCGATTTGATACTTTTTCTAACTATATATGATAAGATTTCATTCTAGTGCCTTTTTCTCTTACAATATACTGCAATTTCCAGACTTTTTTTTGTACGATAAAAATTTATGCAATCGTTCAATGCATTTTTTTATGGAAATTAACTCATTGATTTGCCTATAACGAAATGCCTATGACAGATGACTGAAAAAAATCTCACAACTTTAAATGCGTATTTGGCATATTACTGGTTGTGTTATGAATAGTTATAAATTTTCAACAACTTTTTAACTCAAACGGAACTGAAACAATAAAGCATCTTATTAGTTGATTTTTCGTAATTTTTAAATAATGAAAGAGTTCAATTGTTAAATTAGATAAATTTTATGTTAATTCTCAACCCACTTTTAAAATTTGGAATGACTTAATTCGTGATACATTGTTCAATGAAATCCAAGTTAGCAACAAATTTTTGGGGAACAAATATGGTTAAGATTTTGTTTTTTAAGACTGAAGTTTTTTTAAAACTGCAGTAAAAAAATAAATGATCCAGTTAAAAAATTAATTAATTTAAATTTACAATGTCTTTTGAGAATTTCGTTAATTTTGCAAAAAAGAAAACAAATACATCTTACCACTATAAAACCGAAAAATATTTAAATTAGGAATTCTGAATTCATAAGCATATGAATGAACTATACTGAAAGTATTTCATTTACAATATAATTGAAAATAGAATCAACTCTGATCATACATGAAATATACAAAAAGTGCTTCTTGCTCGTTTGGTGAATGAGGAATCTTTGGAAAAGATTTTCAAAAGCCTATGATACAATCTCTCTTAAAAATATAATCAGAACTGTATGATTTTTACTGAATTAAACCAATCTTAATTTTAGAAAAAAATATTGGGAACAAATCCTTAGTTATCCAAAGAGTGGTCGAATTTAAAAGTTTTTTGCTAGAAGTTATTGCTTTAGGAAATAGCAAACCTTTGCAGCTATAATTAAAAAAAGTTTTTAATAATACAGTTATAAATCAATATTTAGATAAAACCAAATTTGAACATGTTGATTGGAAATTTTCATTTGTATGTTTATACCAAAGTTCAAGCATTATAAAAGTTCAAATCCATAATTTTGGAAAAAATTTCAACTCTGGAATATGAAGCTAGCACTAAAACATTTCGTTAAATATCAAATATTTACTCACAATTCCATATTTCCTATTAAATGACTGCGATGTAGAACAAGAAATGTGATAAATTCGATAAGCTTTTTGAAAGTAAAAAACAAATTTTTTAAACTTGGAATTTTTAATTGGATTTTTTTAATTAAGCGAAAGAAATGGAATCATACATTCAGAAAATTGACAAAATAGTACAGGTGAAAATTACTGAAATAACTTTGCATGCTAAAATAAAAAAAAATTTGCTTTCTCTGGACTTCCCACCTACAAAATGTATTTTTAGTGGATTATGGAGTAACAATATTGATTAATTTCTTCAGAAATTTTAAATTCTAATTTTAAAAAAATGTAATGTTATTAAATATTTCGCTAATGATTTTTTTTTTGAGTAACGCCATAAACATGCGTTTATTTTCTTTCTCATAAAAATAAAAAAACATCACATCAAATTTCATCTGAAACATTACCCAAATGTCACTTCCGAAAATTGTGGTATGAACGGTTACGATTCAGTCAAATAAATAAAACTTTTATGGAACGAAATTTCTGACGAGCCCTTACAAGAAATGCTAATAATTGTGGAGTATATACATTTGTTAGTCTAGAGATAACAGATGGTGAAGGAATTTGATGCAATTTTAGATCAAATGTAATGTGTGATTATAAAGAATATGCTATAGTCACAGAGGTCAGACGAATATGTTACATCAGAGGTCGAACGCTGTAGTCACAGAGGTCAGCTGATTGTGCTCCCAAATTGCCCACATAGTGATTGTCAATGAATGATGGTCTTACCAAGTCATTGGAAGTATAATAGCTAATTTTTAATTTTAATGTCCTAATCTAAATTTAGAAATGATTAATTTCGTTCCCGCAATTTTAGTGGCATATTATTTCAAATTTTTTTATCAATGTTATCAATAGTCACAGAACTATCTGATTTTTATAATTAATTAAGATTAAATTAGCTAAGGAAATAACGAAATTTGAAGAGATTTGAATTATTGGAAATTCAGAAGCTAGCAAAATTAAAAAAGCTTCAGAATGTAGATGACCAGAACAATGTTTCATCTGGCATGAAACCAAAATTGGATTAAATTAATCTTCGATTCATACATCGTTTGTTTATCAGTTCCTGTTGTTTCGCACAACTTTTATCCTAAAAGCATTTGTTCTAAAAGCATTTTGCAGACGATGGTGTTAATTCGAGTTTGATCCGTTTCTAATTTACATTGTCAAATTTAATTTGAATTTAAATTTGCAGGAGCAAAGAGATAATTAAAAATGTCTTATAAGAAAAAAATTTTTTTTTCGATTATAATAAGCCTGCTAACAGTACTGCTAGTTGAAGCATGCATGCCTGCAAAAATCGCTGGCTAGAAGAAGGAAGACGATACAAGTAGGACGAAATGCCGATCGAAGTGTGGATAATTTCGGTGCACGTAAAAGCAAGTCAGACCGATTAATTGTTTTCAGCTGATCATAAAGTTTCAATGATGAATGATCTTAATTGTTAAGTTTTATAAGATGGTTTTAGTTTAGGAAGTGACAAACAAAACTAAACATTAACTTTGGACAAATAATTTGATTGATATAAACATTTCAAAGTATTGAAGTTTGAAATGATCCTGATTATTAAGAAGTAAGCATTTTAAATTAATGGGAGAGAATTCATGAGAACGCAAATGGCTTTAAAAGAATCAAATCATGAACTGTAAATCGAATTCATCCCTTAATTGTTCTAACTTTCAATTCCTTTGTTTGTACAATGCAGAAAAAATGATGAATGTCCTCCAAAAATTAAATGCATTAATGGATGTTGTTCATGAAAATATATGCTAGAACAATCAACAAATTACTTTGTTCTGATCCTTGCATTCCTTTTTATTTCGAATATTTTTAATCATTTATTTAATCTACTTTTACTTTTTTTTTTCAAGATTTTGTAAAGTGTACAACCTAATTTAAAAGCTTAACAAATTTTATAGTCGTTGTTAAGATAAATTTTTTGGGAATTGTTAAATAAATTGAAAAGTGACTGAAGTAGTCGTAAAAGGGAAACGGTTAGAGTAGCCACAAAGGTCAGTCAATAGTTGACTAATGGTATCATATGCAGTGTGTGATTGTGGATACATAGTAGTCGCAGAGGTCAAATGAAGATACATAGTAGTCGCAGAGGTCAAATGAACAAGTAGCCATAGGATTAATTAATCTTAGCTCCGAAGTGCACATCTACTGATTGTCAGTGTTATATGCATGTATGAATTGTAAAGAATATGTAGTGGTCATGGAGGTTAGGTGGTCAGCTGATTTTGGCCCCGAATCGCTCATTTATCGGTTGCCGATGTTGTAAACAAAGAATATGTAGTAGTCACAAGGTCAAACGAATATGGGATGGTCGGTCAGTCGATCAGCTGATCTTGTTCCCAAATTGCCCAGATAGTGATTGTCAGTAGGTGATGGTCTCATCAAGTCATTGGCAAATACAACAGCTAATTTTTAACGATGTTCTAAATTTAGAAATGATTAATTTCGTCCCCGCAATTTTAGTAGCATATTATTTCAAATTTTTTTATCAATATTATCAATAGTCAAGCACTATCTAATTTTTATAATTAGTTAAAATTAAATTAGCTGAGGAAATAGCGAAATTTAAAGCGATTTGAATTACTGAAGCTAGCAAAATTAAGAAGCTTTTTTTCAGAAGCTAGCAAAATTAGAAAAGCTTCAGAATGTAGATGACCAGAAGAATATTTCATCTGGCATGAAACAAAAATTGGATTAAATTAATCTTCGATTCATACATCGTTTATTTATCAGTTCCTGTTGTTTCGCACAACTTTCATCCTAAAAGTATTTTGCAAATGATGATGTAATTCGAGTTTGGTCCGTTTCTAATTTACATTGTTAAATTTAATTTGAATTTAAATTTACAGTGAACAAAGAGATAATTAAAAATGTCTTATAAGAAAAAAATTTATTCGGCGATTATAATTAGTCTGCTAGCGGTAGTGCTAGTTGAAGCATGTTTGCCAGTAAAAAAAACCGAAGCAGTTCTTTCTCAATTTTCTCAAATGTTCGAGAAAAAACCTTGCGTTGCACAAGACGGTAAGCCAGGTTAGTTTCAAACTTATCATAAAGTTTCAATGACGGTTAAATTTGATTGCTGGGCTCTATAAGATTATTTTAATTAGGAAGTGATAAACCAAAAGAAAATACTAACTTTAGACTGATAATTTAGTACATGCAAGCATTTTAGGGTGTTGAAAGCTTGAAATGACCCTGGCAACTAAAAAATAAGCATTTTACATTAATGCAAGAAACTTTTTAACTTAGGCGAATAACTTCACGAATGATTTTAAAAGAATTAAGTCATGAATCACAAATCATCCATTAATTGTTATAATTTTTAATTTCTTTGCTTATAGAATGCTCTAAAAATGATCATTGTCCTCTAATGATTAAATGCGTCAATGGATGTTGTGCGTGAAAACACATACTACAACAATCAACAAATTACTTTGATTTGATCTTTACATTTCCTTTTATTCCGTAAATCAAATTTACTCGTTAATTGTTCGAACGTTTTTGTTTAATTTTTGCTACAATTATTTATTTAATTTTGCTGGAAGTTCCCTTACATCTGATAAATTTTTCACATTATACGATGACAATGTTAAATCTGTTTCGAGAATGTTTTGCTACAAATAAAGGATTTTTTAATCTGCCAATACTTAATCTGGAAAGTTTAAATAATGAAGTAAATATTTGAGAGTGGTCAAACAAGTCGAGAAGTGCAAATTTCTCGCTACTAAAAACAAACATAAATTGTAAATTTCTTTCAACTAGATGAACTGAAATGAAATTATTTGATTACAACTGGATCGCATGCTTCCTTAAAGCTATTCGTTTTACCAGTGGAAAAACAAAAGTTAACAAATGATATCTAATAATAACATCGATTACTCCACTGTTTAATTTTATCTTTTAAATGAAAATATTCGAAGTATACCGTTGATTTCTTTCTTGGAAACTACAGTAGTAACAGCAGTCTCCTACTAGAATTTTGTGTAGAAGAACAGCTCACCATTACAAACATGATCGTTCAGCACAAAGATGGCCTAAAGAAAAGAACCTGGATGCATCCTCGTTTTTTAAATTGGTATTTCATCGATTATGTCCTAGTACGCTAAAGACGAATTCGTGGTGTTCTTCATACATGCCTAGTGCTGAATGTCAAACAGAACACTGTCTTGTATGTAGCGTACTTCATCTCCACGTCAGGCTGAAACCAAAGCGGGCAGAAATTCTTTTTTGATTTGATTTTAGATTCCATTTGAAGCCAATAGACATTTTAACAAAAACGAATTCATATTTTAAAAAATTCACATATAAATATTAAATTTTTGAAGAGTCGGAATTGTCAAGTATACTATCTTTCACGTTTCATTTTTCTTTTCAAATCCATCTTTATTGGGATTAAATTAATTTCGCAAAAAACTTTTTACAATTTCAATTACTATCTTACATTAAATTTGCTCGCTCTCTTTTTGTCATATATTCTTTTAGTTTCGCCCATTTACGAACAAAAATCATTCTGTGAATTTTAAAAATTTCATCTTGCTTTTTTGAAAATTCAGAAAAAAATTGATTATTCTCATAGATGGCAAGTAATCAATAACACATTGTTTTGCACCGCTAAAATAAGCTTTTTTTTTCCAGTAATTTCAGCTTAGATTAACTCTTCGAAGTTTTATTCCTGTTTTTTTCAAAAATGTTTGGATATTTGTTATTATACAAGGATTCGATAATAAAATAGTTGTTAAGTGAAAAAACACGATCAATCGATTTGCCTGAGAATTCATAAATGATCTCGATAAATAGCTGATATATAGATAGCTTTTTTATTTAAAAAACACCTTGATTGTTAATTGAAGAAGTTATGATAAGTCTGCTATAAGAGGTGCCGCTAACTGAACAGTAAGTATCCATCAATAAAGAAATAAAAACAAGTACAAAGAAACTGAATAAATTGGTAACGAACTGAATGAAGAAAAAACCTGACCTTACCTCGCTCGGAGAACTGATTCTTAATTCAATTATTGGAAGAAAATATTGAAAGGACATAAAAAAATGAAATTACCGGATAATACAATCGTAAAAGTAATGTTACTGACAAGCTCAGGTGATCAGTAAGAATTACTGATAACCTCAGTCTTTTCTAGTAATTCGAAAGCATAATCCTCAATACATCCCTGGAACCACCATCTTCTGATATTCTTAATTATTTGAGGCCTAGTAATTTTACGATGAAGATATGTGCATAATTCACAATAACTGTTTAGGTCGAATGTTTTCTGATAATGTTTCGTCCATTTCAAATAACTGAAAAGGTCAAGATGAAGGTCATGCAACAGAATGCAAACAGTCGAGTGATAATTTGATCGATCAATTAAAAGAATGCTTTATCACAGTATATTTTTGGATATTGTCCGATATTTTTCATTATTCAATTAGCGACAAAACAAAGAAATATTATCCAAGTAAGTAATCTTCTTAGTATTTAAGACATTATTACCTCAGATATGCCGAATTATTATTTGACAAATATAGCAGATATTTTGCTAGTTCTTGTGGAGATGTGAAGTCATCTGCAGCAATGAATGATCCAGGCGGTAAAAGATCTTCATAGATGGACTTTTTTAGCACCACAGGTACCAGCAATCTCAATAAGCTTTTGAATAGTTTCTCAGTGATATAATCACGACATATGCTATTCTCAAATGCCAAATAGAAACGATGTTTTGCTGCAACTTATAACACAATAAAGAACTCAAAAGTCAGCCAGGAAATAAAAATTTCAATGAAAAAAGCTATAAGGATAAAATATACCAGCTTCTTTCACTTCGCATTCTTCATCGCAAGTACTATTGTTGCATCGTCCATGTTGCGTGATATTTATATATGTTTGAAGTAGTTTTACGTATAATTCACGCTTTGATCTAGTCTGACAGTTTGAAACCAATTGCAAAACAGGTTGTACTTTCCTGCTGGCTATTTTCACCACCTTTCAAAGTAAAGACAATTTTTTGCTGAATTCGAAAAAGTTTTTGACTAATTTTTAGCAATATTTTATTGTTTTAATATTTTGTAATTTGCTGCCAAACAGAAAACTGTCAGAAACAGAAAACTATTTCTGAAACGAGATTTTTTGATATTAATTTATGATAGTTTAAACTACTTCAATATCTAATCAAAAAGGACAACTTCAGTCCAATTCCAAATTTGTTCCCGCGGTGTGAGATCGGTGATCCTTTTCATCATACCGTACGGCACGTGAATGTCGCTGTCATGTCTGCAATATTGTTAATCCAAAGTTTCAGAAAAAAAATTGTTAATTGGTTATTTTACATTTAATACTTGAAATAATTCCATAAAACTAACTCAATTAAAACATTCAGTTAAACTAATGAAATCCTTTTCTTCTTTTCCACTGAAATTTTTTGAAAATTCTCAGATAAATTTTTGAAAATTAAGATTGAAGCATTTGTCAAAGAATCGGTTAGGAAACCTTCCTGCTGTCATTATTTCGTTCGATTATTTAAAAAAATTCCAAAGAAATAAATTTGCTTTAAAATGGTATGAAGACCTATAAGTCATCGTTAAGTTGAAGTAATTTTCTGGCACATGGTCCAAATAATTGAACGTATACAAAGGTGATTCTTGTAACATAAATATAAACAGCTGTTTCGGATTCCTTAGTTTTGGTAATTGCTGCAAATCACGGATATGGAACAGTACAGCTTTGGCTTTCGAGAATTGCCTGAAATATTAATGCATCGTTATCGCCGTCTTATTATTACTAAACGGATCTTTGCGATTGGCATTCGGAGCAATATATCTATTCCACCACACTAACTGGCAAATTTTTGTCTGATTAAGCAACTTTGTCTAATTAAACTATTCATCTTTAAGCATTCAATATGTATGTCTAGAAATGTTCTACCCAGTTCCAACTTTCCTGAAAAATCTTCCATGCTCTATGTTACAGTTGAAATTTTTTTTTCAAAAGTGATCGGATTTCATTAACGGATTCATAACTGACTTTACGTTTTCTTCCTGACACGAAAAAATGGCTGATTTGATCCTAATGAAAATCGTTTTGAATATTTTGTGGTTTTTTTTTACGTTTTTTTTATTTATTGTTTTTGCAATTATCTTTTTCGTTATAGTTTTATTGAATTTAAGAATAAATTTTTTATGGATTGTTCAGAAGGTTAGTTAGTAAAGAAATCATCGATGCATTAAAGTAAAAGATTAACATCAGGATCCCAATCAGTATCATAAGATTAATATAAGAAATAACCGTAGCATGGGTGCGATAATTTCTGACTTGTCACATGTTGTAATCTATGGATAAATATATAAATTAGTAAAAATAGCAAATGCTATAAGAAGAATAACTACAAAATGACAATTTTACGAGAGCCACTTACTCTTTATCCTCGGTAATTATACATTTGTATGCACAATGGCCGATATCGCGTTTAAAAAATTGAGCCCAGCTCTCATTGAAATATGTTGTCCATGTAAGTATCAGTTCTGATGGATGATTATCCTGAAAAGCAGATATTTTGGAGTCACTGAGACAAAAAATGCTATTAGGGACGGAATTGGAATTCAGAATTTGTGATGAATAATTTCACCTCTTTTTACATGTAATTTCTCAAAGGAAATAAAAAGACTTTGGTATAAAACAAGCGAACAAACAACTTGCCGACGTAGTTCCATTGAAATTAATTCCTTTCAAAATTAATATTCCATTCGATATGCTCGTTGAAAAAAGCATGCAAACGACGAAAATGATAAATATTATGCAAAAAACGAAATGTAGCCATAATGAATGTAACTTCATTCTGTCTCGATTGACTGCATGGATAGATTGATTGACATATTCAGCAACTCACTGCCAACAAATTTTTAAAGATTTTTTAAGCAAAGAAAATCAATATTGCAGAAAAATTGCTGAACAAAATGGATGACCAATAAAATAGAATTATTAAATAAAATAGATGCAATTTGATCCAAACAATTCATTTTCTTTTCTTCATTGTCTTTTATTCGTCTCAATTAATTCAGACAATTCATCGTTATGAATTCATAAAAGTTTTTTAATTTTCGCCATGCCTATTGTTGTTTTCATAGTTCATTAGACTAGATGTTTGCTGTGAGAGTTTACATGGATTTCAGAAACTGAAAATTAAAAAAGGTATTGAAATGGTAGTAGGTAATACTGAAAAAGGAATTAATTTATAAAAAATCTTTAAATTTTCATAACTTTTATATTTTTTACGATTCAAATTCAAATATATTAACTTTGCCGCTGCTCTCATTTGCACATTCTTTTTTTTGAGAAGTTATGTCACATCAAAGATTTATAATTTGAAATCTCATCGTTAATCATTTAAAATTTCATTGAAAATTTGCAATTTAAAATTTTGTCGCTGTAACGGAAGGGTAAAAAATTTGCTCGAATTGATTTCA
>JARVGP010000362.1:0-53829 GCA_029876185.1 Mansonella ozzardi | reverse complement strand
CTTGAACTTAAGTCTTTATTAAATAGTAGTTAGATGATTTTTTTAGCTGAGATAGAGCTAAAAAAAGTAAGCTTGATGTATTCAAAATTTGTTTCACAGAAAAAAGAAAATGACCTCACTGGTATGTTCTTTTACTTTTGCAACTTTCTATAGGAATTCTGTTTAATTTCTACGAAACTTAATTCACCCATTTTAGTGTCATCCTCACAAATTTAATTTTTGAGCTATCCGTTGAATTCTTTTGATGATTATTAGTCATTTTCTTTATATTAATTTGTTTAAACTATATAACTAATTTAGTTGCCAAAAGTAATAGACACGCGATTTCTTGGCTATATGTAGAAGTAAATTGATGTCCCTATCTTAAAATATACTTAAAGAACTAAGTTACATCCAGTCTGTGCTTAAAATTGTAGTACGGAATTAAATTAAATACTAACAATATCTAATATACCTCATGTCCTTGTGGTCTGCTGCAAGTGTTTGGTATAAAATGAGACGGGTCAAGGTCATCGCCTACATTTTATACAAATCCATTCATCATCGTAATGATTCAGTTAAAGAAGATTGCGGTAACATGTCGTTGTTGCGGTAACAATTAGTGATGACTGACCACTTTCTCATTTGATCCAAATTTAAATCTTATCATTAGTTAGTGAAGTTATTAGAGTTCGTAGGATTTGTTTGATCAGTGCAATTTTTTTTTTTTTGCAGTTTGTTTATAGATTCATATTCTCAACTTTTCAACTTTGTGACTCATGTTATCGAAATCGATTTTCAAAGGAATTTCTAATAATAATTTATTTTTTTTTTTTTTTTTTCAGGATCATTTTATGATCAGAAGTTCAATTCTGTTCCGAGGGTAGCGAGCGGGTTTGTCACCAAAGGTTAATATTTCTTTATCATTTCTTTTTTCAAATGTTTTCGGATAAATAATTTACGCCTAAAAATTAAATAAAACGAAATTGTAAGCGTTTTACTTTTTATCTTTTTTTTTCTGACATTTTTGCTTTCGGAGCATGCAAGGGATAAGCTAAGCTTCATCTTTTTTTGATATTTTAATTTTTAGAAAGTTAAGATGCAAAATAAAAATTAATTATTAATTGCAGATGATTTTTGCAGTATTTCATTTGCCCATTCTTATCTATAACTTTTGAATCTAATTTAAATTTTTAACAATGAGTGGACGAAAAATAGCTGGTCGGAGATTGAAGAACTGTCTGAACATCTCCATGAGATTTAGCATTGTGGATTTAGGCACTTTATAAAAGCTGGTTTAAATTTTAAAGATCTAAATTGATTGCTGAATTGTAAGTATAGTGTACAATGATGAAAGTTGTATTTATATTATCATCTCATTTTTTAGATGTCAATTGTAAATGTGTATGCAACATCTGCTACTACAGAGAATTTGTCTCGACATGAGATGCTGATGTGGGTTAACGATTGCTTACAGTCAAATTTTGCAAAAATTGAAGAAATGCATACGGGTGCAGCTTATTGTCAGGTAAGGCAAAACAAAGTTTTGCATGAAATCGTTTTTTTTTTTTTTTTTTGAAAGTATTTTATAAGGAGTAGATTTTATTTGCAATGAATTCGTAATTATTTCGAGTAAGAATTTTATTTCAAAGCTACGGTATGGGCAAAATTTTAAATGAAAAAAATTTTGGAACCAAAAGTCTAAAAGATGCCTCGGATTGTTTAAATTTCTTTTTGTTTTTATGGTTCTTTTTTGTAGTTCACAGATTTCCTGTTTCCTGGTTCAATACAGCTGCGGCGGGTGAAATGGAACAGCAGATTAGAATTAGATTGGTTAAGTAACTGGAAGTTGCTGCAGACATCATGGAAAACACTAGGTATTGATAAAATTGTTCCTGTGGAGAAACTTATCAAGGGAAAATTTCAAGTAAGTAATTTTTTATTGAACAGATTTTATTAAAATAAAAATATTAAAAGGTTTCAGATTTCAGGGCTGTTACTTTGTGCACAGAGTAGTAGTATTACTATAGTTTTAGTTGAATTCCTGAAAATTGATGTTGTTGCAGGACAATTTCGAGTTTTTGCAATGGTTTAAGAAATTTTTTGATGCAAATTTTGATGGTCACGAATACGATCCATTAGAAGCCCGGGGCAGTGAACCATTACCATCTGATGTAAAAATGAATGCACTTTCACGAATGCCTGCGAGGTCATCAGCTCCACCTGTCAAGTTAGTTTTATGTGTTCATTAGGTAATGCTTATATTTTTGTTTTTGTTGAGAATTTTTGAAATTGAATCTGGTTATCTGTAAACGGCAATTTGAAGTTCCACAGAAAATCATTGTAACTTGTCATAATACAAAACGAATAAATTTTAGGACATAAAATGGCTTATTGGTTTTTAAGTTTTTTTGAACTCTTATAATGTATGATAAATTTAGAAAAATAGTTTAGTTGATGATATGGTAAAATTTTTGGTCGACTAGTGGGGTTGCGTTCAGCATGGTTTGATATCAAGAGCAAGAGGCTGCATTTAGTGACTGGGAGATTCCATTAGATTTTTTCATACTGCTGTTTTAGACAGAATATAATCACATAGAAAAAAAAAGTTTCTAACAAATTATGATGAATTGTAAATTTTCTGCTGTAAAATGGCATGCATAATTATCATGAGATTTCGCAAACAGGAAATCCACTATCTCGACATCGAATGCTTCGATGAATAAAGGTGAAGTACGAAAGACATCAGCTACTGGAACGAAGGCTAATCCAACTCGAATAGCTGCAGCGCCTGCTGCTGCTGCTACCACTGCGCGAGCTACTCCCATGCAACCTGCGGTAGATC
Source organism: Mansonella ozzardi (assembly GCA_029876185.1). Taxonomy (NCBI): domain Eukaryota; kingdom Metazoa; phylum Nematoda; class Chromadorea; order Rhabditida; family Onchocercidae; genus Mansonella; species Mansonella ozzardi. The sequence goes on along the minus strand of JARVGP010000362.1, from coordinate 51,005 downwards.
CTCAGGTATTTATCAAAGTTATTGACGATTATATCCTACTGATGAAATTTTAAAAAATACGAGGAGTCCAGAACTGAATTAAAAAACAGTGGTAATGAAAATTGGTTCATGCATTTATTGCATATTCAAAATTATTGTATCGGATTTTGCATTTTTGAATATAATAGTGAGTGGCAGTAATAGTGAATAATAGTGAATTACCAATCAAATTCATTTATTTATTCTATTTTAACAGATAGTGGCGAATTTAAAACGTGAACTGGAAGAAGCGAAAGAACAGATAGCTGAAGGTGATAACGTGATAGTCAGTCTTGAAAAGGTTGGCCGTGATATCATTGCACTCGGAGATTTCTTTTTTATATTTTAAAGTGCTTGCGAGAGAATTATAAGACTGTTTTATGAAAATATTTCTTTAACTATACATTAGTTTTAATCGGGTGATATTTCAATTTTTTAGTAATCTAGCCACCATTCATTTATTTCCATGATTTTAATTTCTAGGAACGTGACTTTTATTTTTCGAAACTGCGACAGATTGAAGTGATATGTCAAGATAATGAACAAATTGGAACCGTTGATGTAGCTCGTGTACTTGCGGTATATATTTCTTTTTTATTAGTTTAATTATGAGATCATAATGACCTTATTTTACTTCNTGCATAAATAAATTCAGTGATAGTGAATTCTCAGAATAGATAGTTTAGATCTTTCCATGTGGATTATATTTTTAAATCTAGTACTTTACTGTGAAAAAACTTTCTGTTTCTGAATTGAAGTGGGTGAAATTTAAAGATACTGTATGAAACGGAAGAAGGATTTGCGCCTCCGGACGAGAACGAGGTGGAGAACGGCGACGAAATTTACTGAAAGAAAGAAACTGATAATTCTCAGAAAATAAAAGCAAAACAATTTGTTTTAAGCAGTCAACCATTTTTGTCTGTTAATCTCGTGATCCTGCTGCTATTTAAATTGATTGTCTGATTTATTTTTCGTTCTTTTGCTTTTGCATTTCTATTTACGGTTGAAAAGTAATGATAATCAGCCCATTCTAATATGTTGTAGTTTCCGGATATGTAAATTATTTATTTTAAGCGCTATTCTCATTTTATATAAATTCATTTTAATTTATTAGCTAGCGCATAATAAAAAAAAGTGGAAATTATAACTTTTTCAGATATTGCTAACCATTGTTAGAGTTTAGTTTACTCAGCAGATTTATATCAAAGTTAAATTTACCGAATAGATCTATGTGATAATGTGTGGAGTTTCATTTTCGTTTTGCATATGTTTTGTTGCTTTGGGAAAGAACAGGCTTATGATCGAAATAGAACCGTAGAAGTAAGTAAAGTGGGAATTTCTGAATATGTGGAATGTTAGAACTATAAATTTTGTGCAATAAAGTTGAAGTTGTATTGTGAATATAATAATAATATAAATAATGAAAGCAACAATTTAGTAGGGTGCTGACTGTCAGAATTCCGAGTTGCCAAATTTCATTGAATTTATTTTTAATATTCACTAATTTGTGAATGAAATTGTTTGCTGAATTGTTGCATGTTTTCTTTATAAGCATATTTATATATGCATCCTTAATCTTTTTTAGTTTTGCTCATTGCTTCATAAAATGCATTATTTCATCTTCAAAGTGCGGGTTTTTTCCTGAGTTGGAGTTCGCAAGTTTTTAGAATCTCTGAGAATTTGATGAAACTCTGATTTGCAGCTATAATGTTGCTGGAAATCTTTCCGCGATATTCTATTGTCCACTTAGATTCTTTTGAGACTTTTGATTTCTAGGAATTTGAATTTTCTTCATTTCTTCGTCTTATATCCCGCATATTTGTTCTGTTATTCGTATTAATTTGCTTGTGTTTTACATTTTTTTCCCAACTTTTATCCTCGTCTTTTTCTGCCTGTTTTTTTGATTTCTCATTTCATCCATTTATCCTTTAATTATGTTTCCTTTAATCATCTCTAACATTCAGCAAGTCTTTAAACTGAATTAGTTTGTATTTCTTCCAAATTCCTTCATTTCTTCACTGTTCTCATTTGTTTATCGCCATATTTCTTCATTTTTCTCTCTTTACAGTTGAGATATTTTTTCAACTTCATTTTCTTTAATTTTCAGGCAATTGCAACGCTTTTTGTCTAGATAAATGTTTATCATTTTTGCTATTGAAACTCTTTTCTGGTCAATTTCCAGGAAACATAGTAAAATTGTTTTTACTTATTTCATTTATCGTAAGAAAACTTTTTGCTTTTTTCATTTTATGAAATAGAGTAGATTGACGTTATATCATCATTTTGTGTTTTTTTCAGACAGTGATAGCTTTAAAACTTGATTCATATTTTATATTTTTTTTTGAGTTCATTTTCATGAAGCGCAAACTGATCATATCACTGTTAACTTCGGATTTGATAAAGTTCACAATTTGATGTTCTTTGCTGCATTTAGTGAGTTTCGAGAAAAGAAAGCAACGTTATTTGGTTGTGAGATTATGGAAAATAATATTGGGTTATTCTAGACAATGCCTATTCATGAAAAATTCCTTGAATTTATACTTTTTGTTTTGCATTTCTTTCAGATATGTCGAATTCTACATCATCGAATCCATCAACATTACTACCGTTAGAGTTGGTAGACAAATGTATTGGTTCCAGGATTTGGGTTATTATGAAAGGTTAGTTAAATTAATAAGGAAAGATAAGGATTTGATGGTTTGGGTCATATTACATTTTGATGTAGCAATCTTCGCTAAAGCTACGAATTATAAATGATTACAATTCCATCACTTATTTATGCCAATTTTATTTCCTGCGATATATTTAATATTCTCGATTTGCCTTTAGATATTCCAAAACAGAATATGCCATATATATATATATATATATGGCATATTATCATAGAATTATGGAGTAATGCTTATCCATATTAATCTGCAGATATCACATTAAATTATATTTTAAATTTCGTTATAGGTGAGAAGGAGATTGTTGGAACGTTGACAGGTTTTGATGATTATGTTAATATGGTACTGGAAGATGTCGTGGAATACGAAAATACGGTTGACGGTAAAAGGGTAACGAAGTTAGATACCATTTTGCTTAATGGTAATCATATCACAATGTTGGTGCCTGGAGGCGAAGGACCTGAAGTTTAACATTTGCTCGCATCTCGATTTCTCGCATATTTTTCTTTACTTCCATAATTGTATTCTGTACGAAAATATTGAACTTCATGTCGTGAAACTTTCATTCTTTGGAGTACAGTATATGAATGGTTTTCAGCTAGATCTCCTTTTGGTTTTGTTGTTGATTTCGAATTACTGATCAAGTGGAGTTTTTTAAAACCTTTCTCCTATTAAATATGTTCTATAACGCGGTGAATTAATTTAGTTCTAAGCGCTAAGATTTGTATAGGCGAGATTGTGGGCGAAATATTTTCCTTTTTGTTCTCTTGCTCAGTAATTCAGAATTTGAAAAAAAAATATCAATATCTAAGCAGTGTATGCTGAATTGGTCGCATAAAGATGATTTTAGTGGTTCAATTGAAAATTTTTTTTCAAATATTTTTCTAGGAAATATTTCCAAAAGAATTATATCCTAAAAGAAGGAAAATTTACGCACAGTTTTCTCCTTTGCTAATAAAATATGTATATGCACAATTATTCTAAGGTTAAAAATGATATTTTTATATTTCAGGAATTATTAAATCATATTGCCATAATTAGCTAAAATTTGTTTTGGAATACTATAGAGAGGATGTTAAGATGTGCAGCTTTAAAGTTATCTTCTATTTAACAGAGAAAAATGATTGTTTTTGATTGTTGATTTTTCACAATAGATAATATTTCATGGTCACCGCATTATCAAAAAGTATATTGAACAGCGTTGTGAAGATAAAATTAAGTAGTTGAAGTAAGCATATTAGAGGAAAGCTGAAAATATCTGGAACAAATTCATACCTGATATTTTGGGCAACTGTTGAATTTTTTAGGTTAATGTAATAAGCGGCAAAAATGATATTGAAATGGGTGATCTTCGGTCAATTTACAAATTTTTTTTGAAAATAACTGTTCATTTTAGCAAAAAGCATTTATTTTTTGACTGCATTTCAAATATGAATCATTCATTTCCATTTTATAGCAGTATTCAGATAATTAATCCAGCAGTTGTATGGAGTCTTTAACTGCCATAAAAAATTAATTTGTAAAAGCTCCATGTTTTCAAAAAAGATGTATTTAAGATTTCGATAATTTTTCTGGAATTGGATGATTGACATGAAAGAGGAATGAACTAGAAAGAAAATGATCAAAAAGGATAATGGTATTGATAGAAATAAAAGATTTTGAGAGATCGTTTCATGTTTTATCTCTTCACGAATTACTTGCAGAGTACTCTTATAGAATACACTTGTTTGAATCGACTATCAGTTATCAGTAATTCAGTTTCGATTTTACTTTAAATGCATCAGAAAAAAAAAGTAATTGTTAAAGCCAGCTCTGATTTTCAATATCCTGATATAAGTTTCGATAATTTCTCAAATATAGTGTTTCACAGCATTTGATCGATGCTGTCTCAAATATCAGTTGCAGTGTAACAGTGTTAATTCCAATCGAATACATATTTCATGGGATCAGTTCTTCACTTTTGAAGAATTCAAACTTTTTTAAAAACCTACGAAGTAATTAGCAATTTAACCAATTATAGTTTACTGAAAATGATAGCAAATGGTCAAAAGAATCTTCAGTGGCATTTGCAACGTTTCGTGATTTAATTTTAAAAATTCAACTGAAAAAAGCGTCAAAATATTGCAACAAAATATTTTAGAATTGACTTTAAATGCTTCAGAAGCTTTAGGAATTCAACGCTTCGTCGTAACAAAAATAAATTATGATAATGCATTGAATAGTGAAAATGAATGAGTGAAATTTAGGAGCTTCAAGAAGCGAATCAAAAACTCTATCTGCCCAAGCTGATGCTAAATTTGTTCTTTAGAATTTTTGGCTGATTTGAGACAGAAAACTGCAAACAGAATGAAGAAATGTTGCCCTTAACTATCATTTTATATTAAACAATTGGGAGTGCTTGAAACGAATTTTTTCTCACCATCACTACTAAAGAAATCATTTCCGGTCATAATTATGACAGATTTGTTATTGTTATCCAGACAAGAATATTTAAATGATGATAGTTATTCAGAAGGCAACGGTTGATTTTATGAAAATAAGATGATCATACTTTCACGGCTACAATATTATTCCTGCAAAAATAGTTGTAGAAGCTGAAGTAGTGATCATTCCTTCGTAGTTTTTTGCACCGTATGCATTACTAGTTTTTTCTGGATCAAAACTTTTTTTCATATTTTTCATGATTCTTGAAATTAGTGAACTGAGTTTTCCCTTCTCCAATAATCTTCGAATATCACTTGAGCAATTTGCTTACAAAAATTTTTCACCTCTTCAACAATTATCATTAATGGATTTATAAGCATCCTTCAAATATCATCCACTTGCTTAGCAATTTCTTATTAAAGTGTTTGGCAACACTGCTTCATCTTTTGTTAATTCAACTTCCATATGCTAAAATCATCATCTAATTAACTTTACTATAGCTAATGTTTAAAAATTCAGTGTATGCTTAATGCTAACCATTAGTGTTGGTTGTTTTTCCAAATTCATCACAACTTGATTTGATTAATGTTTTTAATTTCTGAAAATGAACTATTCTGTCATTACCCACAAGAAATAAACTTCTTTGGTAATGAAGCAATTTCCGATGTGCCTTACTCTTTTCTTTTTTCCTTCTCAATATCTTAAATTTATCTATCTGCCAAAACTATAAATTGATAGATGTGAAACCATCAAAATAATTTCCTCCGCAATTATTTTGACCTACCTCTGCTTCATATTTGTGTATCCAAAATAGCTCGTACTTTTTCTCTTCCCTAATATTAAATAAAATGAATATATCACAGTGACATTTTATCATTTCATTTTATGATAAATATTGATTAATCTGATATACCAATAATTGCACCTAATGACTCTAAAATTTAATTTTTATGAAATGATCGTGTCTTAGAATTTAACCTAAATAACAACGTATAGCTATCATAATTTTCTAGTCTATTTTGATTGATTTATTGTATTCTTGACTGATAATTGGCAAAAGAAATAATTGCATTAAGCAATGAAATGCTTCTACTCATTGTTTCCTTTCAGTCTTTTTGTCCATCTTCTATTTTAAATGAAAGATAAATGGAATAAAATGTCCCATGATTATTCCGTTCTGTTCTTAAGTAAATTATTTCTTTTGCTTTCAAATTGTTTCTTTATAGCAGCTTTTTTTTTTTTTGTAAAATATATTGGAATTTCAATTCTCTCTTGCAAAGTCATGTTAAATTTTTCTTTAAAATTAGAGAGAGCCAAAAAAAGTTTAAGGTTTTTCTTCTTATTCCTAGATCGAACTTTCCATATCAAAATTCAAAATAATTGAAAATTATTATAGATAACTTCGTTTAAAAAATTTCAAAAAAAAAAAAAAACGATTTGTTTTCAAATACTTAAGAGCAAAATAAATATGACGGCTTTTCAACATTTCTAATTTTAGAAAAACTGAAAGCTTTAATAATAGTATGGGAAGATATGTCGTCGGTTTGCAACACAATAATGATAGAATGTGTTTTAAGGGACCAATTCAGAGTTATTTTCTGTCGGGTGTTCACTTTGTAATTCTAAAGGATGTACTTCAGAATTTTTTCTCATTATTCATTTTTCCTTTTCTCAGTCTTTTTTTTTTATTTTATTTTGCAGCGATAGCATTCATAATAAGATAGCTTTTCAATTTCCAATTTTAGAAAGGCTTGAAAGATTTTGAAAATCAACGTTAGTAGATATGCTGTTAGTATTTAGAACGGTATCGATAGAATGAGCATTATGAGTCTATTTCAAATTTTAAAATTTTTTAAAATATTTAATATTCAAGATAAATTTTTTATGTTTTTATTTTTTAGTAAAAAAATGCAACTTACTGCTAAAGCGATAGAAAAAATTCGCTTCTAAAAGAATTATCTACTGGAAATTTTGTAGCAAATATTTTAAATGATAACCACTTATCCAAAATATTTGTTGATGATTTTGAAAGAAATCAGTTTCACTGAAACAGAATTATTTTACAATGCTATTCTTATTTGTCCACCACAAGCTCGATTTATTAAACTCATAATTATTGATGACAATTGATTCCCAAGAAATTTTAAAGAAACTCCAAAAATGCGTGTAGAATTAATTCATAGAATATATATATAAAAGCTTCATTTAATTGCGGAAATTTTGGCTTAGTAATTATTTTTCGTTTTGAATCAGTCAGATAGTGAGTTATTAATCGAAGAAAATTGACGGAAAAATAATTGCGGACTACGAAGAAAAATATGGTTTGAATTTTTATTCATCATTTTGGGATATGATGATGTCGAGAGAGATTCGAGCGATGTTCTGCAAAATAGGAAAGCTTTGAAGAAAAACTGAACCGTTAAAATTTCATGTTTCGGCATTTCAAAAGAGAGTGTTGGCTGATAAGTTGGAGAGGAGAGGAAAGTTATTTATTTTTGAATTTCAAGATTGCTTTAATATTAGGAAGAAATAAAATATTCAACGATATTCGTTTAGACTTCCATCGTATTTTAATCCAGGTGATATATCTTTTGAATTAAGTCATGTTATCGATAATCGTATTAATGTTCAAGAAGATTTGTTTCATCTAATGATATTTTCTGATCAAGACTAGGAACTGCAGAGTTTGAATCAATATTACAATGCTGGCGAAGAGGATCTGATATTCCGAATGGAAAGTTATGAATTATTAATAGATCAATTTCTTTCAAAAATATCTCGAAGAAATTCGCATTAAATGAAATTTATTTTTTTTCAAAGCAATTTAAGAAATTTATTGTTGAATTATGTGCGAAAATTGAAGTCTTTCGTACCACTTTTTTTAAATTTATGATAGATGGAGCGAATGAATAAAAAATGAATGCATCGCTTTCGGAATAAGAAAGCAATGAAAAAGCGTTAATTATCTCTCCAGACAATTGCAGCACTTGCATTTGAATTGGAAATTTCAAATCAGTTCATTTCCTAATTTATATCTCAGTTTGAAATTAATCGGAAACGAAATGAGAATTCTACAAGTTTAAATTGAAAAAATGTGGAGAGCGAGAAATGCTATCATTTGCCTATTTCTTTCATTTCTTCAAATCATTCTCTTCATCTCCCAGTTCCCAAGAGTTTTCATAAATTAGATTGGAATCTTTTAGAAGCTTTATTTGTACTCTTCTTTAATTATTCTCTTTAAGTGTCTGAATTTTTATAGCCTAAATTTTACAAGAATTTGTGATCGCAACTTAGGATTAAAATTTGAATTGTTGGGATTGGTGCAGATAATATATTAGTTGTACATTATCCATCTTGTATTCATTGAAATAATACTGTTGAAGTGAAAAATCATTTCATATTCCACCATCAAAGTTTAAAAACTTACTTCATTTTTATCAACTTTCTCAATTCCTTCTTTTGCTAATTATCAACATTGTATAGATATGAATTGTTTTACTAATCTTCTCATTATTTTTCGTTTTCAGCATTTATTCTTACCGATTTAAACAGAATTATTGAATTTATCAAATTTCTAAGCTTTGTTTACTTATATTTTTGCTTTATTTATTAATTTTCAAATTTTACAACGAAGAAGCTATTTGGATTAATTCCGAATTACTATTTTATTCAACATATGAAATTTGGCCTAAGTAATCATAATAATGATTCTGATCTCGAAACATGCCAAGACATACTATTATTTGAAAAACTTTGAACATGTATCCATTAATATCCGAACCCATAAAATATATGGCGGATTTGAGGAAATGGTTTAAGTATCTATGTGCATGCAGCTTTCAACATTGACAACATTTCATGGTAAGATTTGGGCGAATATTTATGGAATTACGAAGCGGTTTTATGGAAAGTTTTATTAAGATGACAAATTTGATGATACTTAATCGCATATTTATAGGAGATTACGAATATTATCTTTTTCCAAAATCTGTGCTATTTTTTCTTCATTGAGCTCTCCAGCTTGCGTTGACTGCTGAAAATTTCTAACGATGAATCTGACAGTACTCAGTATTCTGCTTATTGCGCTGTTCCAGCAACAATGTTTCGCCCAAATAACACCTCCAAATGATTTTTTCTATGAACCCAGTAAGTACCTTATTTAGGTTATATCAAGCGCTTCGACAGTTCATTGCAATAATTCATCTTTAAAAATTAAAAAATTTCGATAGATTTTAAATGATCACTTATTACTGTTTGATTTATCTTGCAACTTCTAAGCATATATTTTTGCTTTTAACTATCGCGTATATGAGGAAAAATATTGAAAATAATTTGAAAAGTTTGAAAGCAACAAACATCACGCAGTTCGGAATAGTACAGGGAAGAAAATGAAACTGATGAAAGAGGGGACAGAATTCGGACCCACGTTAATGAAACGAGACGGAGTTTTTTTTCTTGCTTTTTCTTCAGACTTCTTTTTAATGAATTCAGCGATTTCCAACTGGGCAAATGCCCTAAACATGAAGCAATAAGTAATAATCAGTTTTTTTTCTTATATGAAAAAATGATATGTCTCATGCAATTTTCAATCTATGAAAATAAATAATAGATGGACCATTTTGCAACTTATTTTTGCAATGAAAGTAATCAATATGCGAAGAAGGAAATTCAAAATAAATATCTCATTTTTTAAGTGAAATAAGAGTCTATAAAATACTCAGTTCTGCTATTTCTTTCTGCTAACCTGAAAAACGATACTAATTTCCAGTGTAAACTCAAAAACTATGAATCATTTAGAGAAATTTTTATTGCTGGGGGAAGTAAGATAAGGAGATGAGGATGATGCAAAGATGTGCTGTAAAAGATAACAGGACTAAGTGGGTATTTAATGCTGTTTCAAACATGCAGAACCCTACACATTTGGAAATTTATGCTTCATTAAAAATGAGACATAATAGAAATTAACAATTCATTATTATTTTAAAAATTAAAATGCACATTTATCCTTCTTTTTATTAGCCAAATAGCCCGTACAAAGGCATCAAAGGCAAGCAACCATGCAGAAATAAGCACGATGAAGTGATAAGAATCATTAGATAATACATCAATACAGATAATACATTAATATTAATTAGATAATACATTAATATTGAAATTTGATTATCTATTCACTACGAACAATTCATGATTATGTATGTTTTTCATGTTTTTGTTTTCAGTGAATGCGTATCTGAATTCATTCAGATCACCAGATGTCAATATTTTATCGTCATATGCGGATGAAAGGTGCTTGTTCATCCTACAAAGACAATAATTTACTGCAACAGAACAACGAGAGGATAATTTCTCTCAAATTCATAGATAAATTATTTAATTTTGAGTTATTCAGACCTTCAGATCTTCACCGGATTTCTGCGAATGATAGACTCTCTTTTCCTCAGTGACATTCACATAGAACGTAATAATATAGAGAAACTTAAAAAGGCATTAGAATTAGGTGATTATTAATTGTAAACCTTGATGAAACATTTGTCAGAAATTGGGAAAGAGATTAATTTGATCTAAAATCTTTCTTCTTCATTTTATTCAGTTAATTATAGCAAAATAATTAACGGCCGAAGTTAGAAGAGGAAAATGGAAAGTAGAATTAATGGTCATTTTAAAAAAAGTGCTTCATTTCAGATCATGGAAGCGAGGACTGGGACCACGTCCATTAAGATTTGGATGAGAACAATTATTTGTGACATATGTCTATTTTCATCGGAAGAAGATACTTCTTGGAATACTCCATGGAATTAATTCAGTCTTTGCCTTTCTCCGTTCCTTTCTTTGTAAAAATACATTTTATTAATTACATATTTGATAACATAAATGCTTACCATTAACATAAAGCATATAATTAGACAGCATATGCCATTCATTCACATGTTTGTCCTAATACAACTGCAAACTGTATGTATCGAATGAATAAGAATAATTATATATATGGATGTTAATACAGTAACTTATGAAAATCTTTTCAAAACACGGAAAGACGAAAGATATAAATGGTGACAAAAGAGTGTGCTTATTTCAATTGCTTTTCATGACAATCACTATATTAGACATATTTAGATTTCTTTTTTTTTCAATTCATGTTGCTTAATGTTGAACTTGAAATGAAAGTATAAAACAAATTCCCACTGCGGATATGCGACAATGTAGTAAATGCTTGTGTAGTGAAATCAAAAAGAAGACATAGTAATAATAAAAACTTAAATTAATTTTTTGGATTGTTCCGACATAGTGTGAAATGATTTTATCCTTCCCGATTTTCTCTTTTCTCAAATTTTCATGCCAGAAACAAACACAACATTATCAGTATACAGTAATCCGCTGATAAGGCGATTTAGGATGTTGGTGTACGCCTTTAATCAATCATTTTAGGTTGAATAAGTTGCTATCAGTACATAGCAGATATACAGATATATATAGATACTGTTTTCTTTGTCAAAGTCTGAAAGTATCATATTGAAAAAAATGGTGAGTGGAATTCGTGCAACGATACCACCTTATTTCATACTATTGATTATTAACAAAGGCTTAGAAAATGTATTGACATTTGTGTCTTTCTGTGGTTTTTTTTTTAACGAATTTATGTATGTTTCTTATGCTTTTGTTTCTTACGTTTCTTACGCTAGAAACGTAAGAAACGTAGATTTCATATCGGAATGCGTTGCGAGATTTCGGATTCATGATGACGTGAAATTTTTTCATTCATAGCTAATTCTCATTCCTAGCAATCAATAATGGTTGGAATAACCCTAATTTAGCTAAACATTATGAAGAAATTTGAAAATTTTGCAAAACTTTGCAGAATGCTTTTAAAATTTTAAATTTCGATCTCGAGAAGTCTCCAACTCGAAATTTCACTAGGAAAGAAAATTCTGCGAAAAATATGGAACCAAAATTTCTTATGATCATTAATTTCCATTCTATGTCAAATCGTACTCTGACATCTTTAATTTCATTACAAGTAAATTTAAAATTAGGAATGAAGAAAATTGCCCTCTGCAAGAAGTGAATCATATCATTTTACATAACTGGAAAAGCTTCCCATGTACGATTTCTTCTCAATTGTATGAGAACTAAATGTCCCACTTGTGGAATAAGGCATTCAAATCACTGCAGCATGATATTTCAGTTCGATTGCCTTTCGAACTTCATTTTTGGTTCACTAAGATATTCGTAAAAGATTATTTAACTTTGAATGACATTTCTTCTACCAGTAAATAGCTCTAAACTGATCAGTGAACTGATCAATGATGTGGAAGCTCGAAATAATCTATTGATCTGAAACAGATTCTTGAACAAAATATTACACCCAATAGGTAGATACATAGATTACATTACCACGATGGATAATGTGTTGTTGTTGCAGTAGACATTGAAGATGACAATAAACAAGGAAGTCTGAAATTTTTACACCAAAGATTACCAAGCTGACACAGTGTTACAGTAGACATTGAAGAAAACAGTAAACAAAAAAGTCTGAAACATTTATTTATAATAAAGATCACCAATCTGATATAAAGGAGAAATACCAATCATTGTTGTGAAAAAAGCATAATTATTAATACAGCACAACAAGATTGTCGTGAATAATACTTATTATTCTTTTCAATATAATTACAAAAATGAATTTATCAAATATTGTTTGATTCAAGCGATCTCATCGAGCTGTATATAATAATATTTTGGCCAATTGTCGTTAGTGGGGAAATGAATAGGATGTGATCTAATCTGATTTAGGCATGAGAATTTGTGTTTTTTTAATTCCTGCATCCTCTCAAAAATTCCATCAAATCAATCCAATGAAGAGGACTTTTTAATTTTCTCTGTCTCTATCCCTAGTACTTCTCATTTGTCCAATTTTCTGCACCATTTTTATGTAGACGATTGCAAAAAATCTCACGAAATTGTTATTCAGCAAAACATTTTTTATCTGTAAGATACATAAATTCCAATGTTATCGGCAATGAAAATCACTCATATATTGTATTTTATGGTTCCTTATTGACAGTTTATTAAGCTATAATGCTGTAGTAGAGATATTTTTCCAGCTCTTCAATGATACTTTTATTTGTTCTGCATTTTGCTTGGTTAATAAGCAATAGTGTAAGCGAACAATTAAGCAACGCTGAAACACGCATCCGAAATTTCTCATTCAGTTTGCACAAATCCACAAGTTTTAATGGTACAATAAGAAAAAATGATCTTAATGTCCATTATGCTAATTTCGAGCAATCAAACGTAGTAAGCTTTTTCCATTATATCTGTGCTATTTTGAAATTTAAAAAATCTCGAGTAAAATAAATAAATATATATATAAATTATATATGTTTCTTTCTTTTTAGTATTTAAATATTTAATAATTTAAAATACATAATATTTCTTACGGACAATTGTTGCTATTCTTGTAACATTTCAAATTAAAAAATAGGATTCGGAACAATATACCATACTAGTGGTAGCGTCCTTCTCTCATATTGTGCTAATCAATCAAAATTTATGTTTAATTCCTCACTTTAGTTAGATGTGTTCCGAATCCACGTACGCCTACAAAATATTCACAAGTCCGCAAATAATGATAAATTTCTGTTACAAGTAACTTGCCAGCAACCATTTGATGCTATATCATTCTCATTACCAACTCAGTAAGTTTGATATTTTACTCTTGGATTGAATTTTGGCAAATCACTATTATCCAGAAAGTTTATCTGTTGAATTTTCGTAAACTTTCAGCTTTCTGTTTGCTGAAAGGACTTTTTCAAGTATACATGAGCAATCGATCGTTTATATACATTTCATGGAATTAAGTGTTTTTCAAATCTGCTTATAAATTTAATGTCGAAGAATTGAACAGTGCTCACCGCATTGTTTCGGTGAACATTGCTCAATGCTTTTCGCTGATCTTCTCGTTTAATTTCTATTTTTTTCTTTTCCATAAAATTTTTTCATTGATTAATGCGGAAAAGGGAAACAGGATACGGTATTTTAAAAGTGGTAGTTAATAAAAAAATAAATAGATAAAGCTTCATCCATTTAGCAGAATTATTACTGATATTATAGATTCCCGAGAATTTTTGATTTTTGTAGAAGTGGTGATATAGAAGATGGTGTACTATTACCTGGTCTGGATATGGAAACTGCAAAACCATTCTTTGACAATAGATCTATTTATTTGGTCATTTTGATGGTAACAAATTCAAACAATATTTTAGCTTATAGCATTTCAATCAAAATTTATGATCGAGCTCAGCACAATGTCATGTGAATTTTCATTTTTTTAATTTTTTTTTAAAGAACATTGATTAATTTTGCTTCAGTTTAAAAATTAATTGTTCATAATTGCAGAAAAATAATTGTCTAACATGCGCACATGGTTAGTTAAGTCTGTGCTATTACATTCACATTATTTATGAATAAAATTCTCATTTTCCATGCAATTTATACGAGAAATTTCACACTTTTTTTTTTTTGCATTTAAAAATAATTTCTTCAAAATTGTATTTCTCACGAAAATATAATTTAACTTTTTTGATTTCTGTACTGTTGCAGTCTACGTGCGCCAGAATTCAGTCGTACTGTTTTGAATCAAAAGATTTCAGCATTAATGCCAATCGTATTCAGAGTTCACATTTCGAATATTTCTATCCAAATGCTTAATATAACTGTTAAAAGTGATGATAATTCCTGTGCTTTAATGGTGGTTCAGAACTATTCGGTAGGTTTTGTTATGTGCATTTAATTATGAAGTTATGGCAATATTTTTTGCAATAAAGTTTTGGTGCAGTAACAGGAAGAAGGAGAATGCTCTTTAATCCAAGTCTTAATCTATTAACTGTGTTGTTAAAGTTTGAATTATTTGATATTAATTGATCAGCATGTAAGAATATCTTGTTGGCTATGTTATGGCTCAGCTATCGGATGTAAAAATAGTTATTCTGATTTACTTGCAGACTGCATTTGTGCATTCAGGAAAGCCTGCTCTGAACTCCTTTACGAGAATTACATTCACTCGAAAAGCATCTCTTATACTACTGGCCAATTCACCACTTCATGTTTTCGTAATGATGATGAATAATCATGCATGCGGTGCATTTGTACCTGATCGTACGTTTATATTCTATTTTTATTAAATTCTGGGACTTTTATTAAATTCTACTTTATTAAACTTTTATTAAAAAAATTTTGTTAAAATTTTTTTTTTATTATTACATATAAAGTGCTGGCGGTCAAAATCTTTACTGCAAATATTCTACCGGTAGTTTGCCTAAACTATCAAAATGTAATTATCATTATTCTGAGAGGGCCGCTACCAGTAGATACATATTTCTTTATTGAATTAAACGACTTTTCAAAAAATTAAATTTGAATGTAATTGCAAAGCAAAGTTTTAACAAAAGCTTTCTAGAGGAACATAGCCGAAGGAAGAAACTCGACATTATGTATAGTATTGCGGAATCAACTCCATTATATCCGTTGATATTGGTGACGATGGTTTATTTGATGTTAGGCATAATTTTTCTTATGCCACCTCTTTGCAATCAACTTATGCCACTTCTTTTTAACAGGTTAATGTATTATTACATGCAAAAAATGCAGCATAGTACTTATGTATAACATTAATACCGTTTATTGCAATATAGTTTGTAGGAAATTTGAAACAAACATGTTTTCGGAGTTATGTATAATTTTTAAGTAGTAAAATATTTTTAATTATTGAATTTAGTCTAATTCTATAATCATAGATTTATTTTATTTTGAAATAACATAAGTTTTTTTTTTAGTGAAAAAAGAAATGATATGCCGCTAATCGTTCTGTTAGATGAAAGCAGTTCAGGGCGGCATCAGGTTAATGATTTTTAGTTTTTAGTTACAGCAGAACATCTTTTTATCACTAATTATATATGCTTGCAAATAAAGTTAATCACTGATATAAAGTGATTAGTAATCAAAGTAATCATATTATCACCTAGATAGTTGCTAGATGCTTGTTACAATGTTTGAACTTATTTTTAATAAAGGTTTTCAGGAACTTAAATCTATGAACGATTCACATAATGTTCTTGTGGATATTCAAATTGAAGAGAAGCAGCAATCTGTGGAAGGTCGTTTTCGGGATCATTTATTTTATTGTTTCTAAATAAGCGTTATAAAACTTTTATTAGCGGAATTTAATAATCACATTTAATAATTTTAACAGCATCCGCAACATTATATATTATGTAATACGTAATTATTTTTGTAATGTTGTGTATTACCGGTTAAGGAAAAACAAAGAGTAATTGAGCGACAATTTACAGGTAGTGGTGAATTGTTGAAAGTTACCGAACAGCAATCAGTTGGTAGTAGCATTAATGACAATATCTTGCAGACTTTTGAAGTGAGTTTTCTTTTTTTTAAATGACATATATGACTAATGGCTTAATGATTTATATTTTTATTTCTGTAAATAATTATTACTGATTGTTGAAAGGAGAAGAAACGGATATGAGAGTAGGGAGCAGGTAATCGAAGCTGTGTTGAGTTTCTTCCAGTTAGTAATAAAATCTTAGTTTTGTTCCTATCTTACTTTTAATTTTATGCAATATTGCAGTTAAATTGGAATGCATATATTCCTTTTTTTGCTTCGCTACCAATTGTGTTTCAGTATTTTTACACGTTATTTTTGGTAAGTCTATTTCAAACTAATTGTACATCTTGTTTGGTCACCAAAACTTGTGCTGAACACATTTGTGGACTGTTTGGTGAAATTTATCTAGTTAATAATTTGCTTCATAATTCATATGCAATTAAATTCAGGAATCAAATTTCAGGATCAACTCACACTGATGAAGGATAATATTGATGCTTGCTATTACAATATGGAATGCTCGATTGCATTAGGGCCATTTCAGACATTTAACCATATGTTTAGCAATGTCGGATATTTCTTACTCGGTTCTGTCTTCATCATTTTAATCAACCGTCGGTAGGTGTACACATGCCTATTGAAATGTTCCCATCGTAATATCAAATCTGATTTCGAAGTTGTCACACAAAGAGTATCATAGTTATAATTGAACTTCTTGTCTTCTAATATATTTTACAATCTTCTTATGTATTCAATTAACGGATCTTATTAGCTGATACAAAGGAATGGAAGTAAAATCGAGAAGGATATCTTTCTAGATGTCAGGATGATTGTCTGCAAACATTATTATGCACTTATAATTGGCAAATTTCATAATATTATATCTTCAAATCATTGCTTTAAATTTACCTACTGATTAAAACTTATTATTAAGATAGCTTACATAAACATTTATTTTCCGTTGCAGTTGTAAGTACTGGAAGTGCCATCGCTGTGTTGGATACAATTATTGTCCACAAATTTTTCTTCATATTGGCCTGATGATGTGCTTAGAGGCGTTTGCCAGTGCTTTCTATCATATATGCCCAAATCCTCGAAAGTTTTACAGTGGTACTTTCATATATTTTAGTTTTGCTTTACTTTAACTTAGCTTCTCTGATATATTATTATTACAGGAATTTTTTAGTACATTTTCGTAATGTTTTTTTTTTTTTATATAATGTAAATGATGAGTTGTTTTGAAAGCGTTCTAAGTTTTCCTAAAGATAAATTAATCTTAATTTAACGACTGCCTTCAGATACCTTGTTTGTCGAAGTTGTTTTGGTTCTTCTAATGGTACGGTTCTATTTTGCGCGTCGGAGTGATATTTCAGTAAATGGAATCTTCCAGTCAATTACATTTGCAATTTCTATCCACTTTATTGGCAGTGTAAGTTGTAGTTTCAGAATGCCAAATTTTCATAACTAATATATGTAAGGATTCAATATTCAAAAATTTTTTCATTTTGTTCGCATTCTGCTGAATTTTTGTTTAAAGTTAAACATTTGTAAGCTCCACTATTTTTTTATTCATGCTAAAAACAGTCTATTTGTTTCATGATATTTATTTACTTTACGATTTATTCAAAAAGTACATTTTTCTTTCGAAATGGAATTATTGCTTTCTAAATGATGATGACTTCTTTATGTTGAAAGAAATAAAAAAGTGATTGAATGTAAAGTACCATTTCATTTATAGTTTCACATATCACTGCAATTCCAAATCATTCGCTATTTCAGGTCTTAAAAGATAACTTCTATTTACTGGGAATTATTCTTACATTAGGATTGCTGCTGCTCATCGCTTTTCAGTATCATTTACTGCTTGGTAACCGGTCGTTTGTTGGTAATTCTTGTTAGTTTCCAAAATAGGCTGGTTGATCTATTTCTTTCCACTTTAGTTTTCTTCATGCAAAATGAAATTTGTTTTTAGAATCTTTTTCGACTAGGAATTGGAGAAAATTGTTCGAGCACTGTTGGCAATTGTTCATGGGGAATGAAAGGAATAAAAGTTCGACATTGAAAAAGTAATCTATTCATTCCTACTTTATTAATTATTTGTTGCAGATTATATATGCAGGTGAGGACTGCACATTTGTCGTTATTTCACGTAGTTTTTTTTATAAAATCAGTGCTAATTTAACTTAGCTAAATTGGACAAAATCATTGTTTTACTGTCATTCGTTTACTACTTGACGTTTATTGCTCAAGCTGCTCGTGATACCCTGATTACACTACCGTCGTCTTGATTCTTTCTAGAATCAGTACTTCCAGAATTTTTTATCAATACTTCTAGAATTTCTAGAACTAGTGAGATAAATTTCATCTATCAGAAATCTTTCAGCAGAATATTGCTGGCTTGCATTACCTTATGCAATATTGCATTAGCATTTTTATTCGAAATAGATCTGCTGCAAACATCATATATCACACTTTATTTTACAGTGCTTAATACTGCTGGATATTTCATTTATTACATTTCTTGCAAGGTTAGACTCTGATTCGATAATTAAATTTAATCTCTTGTAACACTTATTCTTTCTCTGCTCTTTTTTTTTTTTTGAATTTTCTCCTTTGGAATTTCATAGACTTTTAATTTCTAATAAAAATAAACAGAAATGCGAATATTTATTTCTGTTGCTGATGTACAAAAAAAAGGGTATTCTGTGAGCGTTTTCTGTTTGGTCTCATGAATTTCTATTGTTCTACGATAACTATCCTTGATGATTTTGATTTTAATCCTCTTTTACATAAAACATTTAAAAATATACTTTGCAATCGGGTTTTACAAAATTTCCCCTGTCATTCCTATCATTTTGGCATTAGATTCACTATTGGTTGAGAAATACGAAACTTTATATTGCAAAAATAAAGCGACAATAAGGGAAAATACACCTTCTGTGTTTCAACTTTCCAATTATGAAAAGAAGTAAAAAAAAAAAAGATTCAGATGATTTGTTCCTCTCTAAAAAAATAGCGAACTATATAGCTATTTTATGGTTGCTTACAGTTATCGGAATATGTAGTTTCTGAATTTGTTCAGTTCGCTTAAATAAAACTCACTATGAAAGAGATGAGTAGAATCTGCTGAACTTTCAGAAAATCTGATACGGAGTCCTTTCAGATTCCGTGTTTTGATGATGCATAAAGTTAGTTATTGGATGCGTGATTTTTGATAAATGATAATAAAAAAAAAAAATTTGATTGCTTTCTCTAAAAAGATGAAAATCGAGCTACTTTTCATTTACCACTAAGACTTTCAGTTCCAAATTCTCGCGTTACTATAATGATTTGAATGCTTGTAACTGTTTCAGTTCTCGGATCATGAGTATATGAGAACTTAATTAAATCATTCATCTTGCTGAAGTGTTCTTCGATATGAAGATGATTATCAAGCTTACCATTTCGCTTGCTTAGCAAGTGTTTATTAGAAGCAATGGATATATTTCCCACTTACTTGACCTTTTTCCATTAATAATATATTTCAAATTTTCGTATTATGAACTCTTTATCATCAATTAATTATTATTAAGTTGCTACTTGCAGATTATTAGTGGTGAAATAATCAATATGCATGCCGTCATTTATGCTATAACCTCATTTCTACTTTGGATCATTGCTTTTTATTTTTTCATCCGTGGTAAAAGTGATTGGACTGTAAGTGAACATTGAATTACTTTCAAAAGTTACAGTAATGATAGCGGATTTAAAAGAAGGAATTGAACTAGGAGTACATTTTTAAATTATGCAACATGTGTTTTATATAGCCATTTCAAAAAATCTATTAAATGATTGCGCAGTCCTTTTCTATAATGTTTTGCATCTTTAACTTTTACTTATAAATCTTTCTCAACTGTAATAATTTTAATTAAATTTATAATTCTTTGAAATTTAGCTATCAGCAGCACAAAATCGAGCTATTGCTGAGCAATGTATAATGTTCCATTTCTTCGACTCTCACGATATTTGGCATTTTACTTCTTCGCTGGCATCGTTCTTTTCATTACTTGCCATTGCTGTACTTGATGACGATATCATGATTTCCAATTCCGATTTTGATCGAAAATTAATTCCAATCTTTTGAATATCTCTTTATCCTATAAATTGTTTTGTGTGGTTGCATCTCATTCCTCAATTTTATTCATCTCAATATCTTTGCAAACAAGATTTTCATCTTTTTGACCTCTTTCACCTCATTTGATTTCGTATTTTTCTTCTGCATTACTTTCACTCTTTTAGTATTATCGCCGACAAATTTATTCATTTGATAAAGTTTTACTTTTGCACACTGTAATTATGTTATCTTTGTTTATTTTTACACATTGTAATTATGTTATCTTTGTTTACCTTTGCACATCGTAATTATGTTATCTTATTGTATCATAACTGTGTAGGTTCTTTGGAAAGTTGAGAGAATTGATCAGACGATACATTACTTTAATTGAACTCCAACTTACAAAATTCCAATGATATATTCCAATGACAGACAGCCAAGAAAGTGGCCAATTAAAAAAATACAATTTATCTCGATCTACCTTAGTTCACTTACATTCAAAACTTAGTTCACTTACGGTTACATTGACAAAGACTCATTAAACATTGTAATATCATTGTTACATCACAAATTTAAAATACAATCTTTAAATAAATACATTTTAAATTTCAAAATGATGAAACATTCCCATTTATAGCAAATAATATTGCAATAGAAAATTATTTGGTCATTTTTTTAGTTGCATTTAATGATTTTGATTACTATTATATGAAAAAAATGTACATGTTCCAATTCCAATATAAAGTCCAGAAATGAACAAGTAGAATTTTGACAGGTAGAAATTCTCTAACTGTTCATATATATATTTCTCATTGAATAACTTGTCTACTCGTTTCCCACGTTTATTGCTCTACATTTTTTCTTGATGACAATATAATAAAAATATTCTTGTTTGTTTCTTTTTCGAACAGGAAAATTGAGAATTCACAGCAACCTGCCCATTAACTATACGTAAAAATTCTATTCACTGTAGAAGGGGAAATAGTTAAATATTATACGTTGAGGTGTCGCTTTTATAAATGGTTATGGATTGGCAAGAAAAAAAATGCAAAGAAACTGGCTGAAATTCATCTCTGTGGAAAATTGCATTGACCTTGTTTCTCAAACAGATATAAATTGAGTTTGGCGACACTTCGACAAAGCAACAACAATCAACAACCATTCGAAAGCTTCTCCCTCTACTACTACTACTACTACTCTTTTCTCCCAACTACACTTTCCTCCTCCTCCGATCTCCCGAAATAGAACGAGAATGTTCCACTTGACCACTATCACCATTTGCTTCATTATTCAACTACAGTATGCATTATGCTCCAAATGGCTTCATCATGATAAACCTGCTCATCAATGGGACGTTGGTAGGTCATCATTCAATTTCCTCATTAAAATGAATTAGATTTTCTATTAAAGACATACTGTAATCTGAAAAAGCTACCTATTAATTAACCAATCATTTCAACGATGAAATTCGAAGCTTGTTTTCCAATTTTTTATTTTACCATTAACTTTCAGTAATCAGTAATATACTGCTCATCATGCAATAGATTCCACATAAAAAGAACACTTTTTCCACACTTTTTTTTTAAATTTTAATTTTTAAAATTATATCTATATATAATTTTAAAAATTATTGAGTTTCTAGGAGAGCACGCGGATAAACATGGCAGTGCATGGGGTGGTGTGAGTGCATCAAAATTTGGAAAAGCTGGCGCAAATGAATTTATCGATAAAAAACACGGCTACGATGCTAGAAATCATGATGGTTTTGCACATGGCAGTAAAGGTGCCGCTGATGGATTTTCCGAATTTGCAAAACATATTGCCGATGAATATGTTGCTGATGCATTAGAAGCTGGAGAACATGCACTTTCAGGTGAGAAAAATAAATTTAACTGCGTGAGGGAAATGAATTTAACTGCGTGAGGGAAATGAATTTAAACTGCGTGAAGAAAATGAATTTAAATTGCGTGAGGAAAATGAATTTAACTGCGTGAGGAAAATGAATTTAACTGCGTGAGGAAATTGAATTTAACTGCGCACTTCCTTTTTGCAACATTGAATTGATGAATTAAATATGTTATAGCTCCTAAAAGATATCCTAAAAGACTGTAATATTTTAAGCTTCAAATTTCTATCTTTTTTCACTTAAGGAGCCGAAGGACATAAAAAATACTCATATTTTACGCAGGGATCAGGGCCACAGGGATTCTACTCTAAAGGATATTGGGGAACTAACGGTAAGTGAAGAACATATGATTCCAAAATTATAAAATACAGTAGCATAAAAACTTTTATTTAAATTCTTCTATTTGAGAAGTCTAATAAGAAATTAAGAAAATTTAACTAAACAGCCCATTTGATAGGTATTTAACTCTTCCGTACTTTTTTTTTTTTTTCAGAAGATTTGATTTTAAAAGATAAAATTTTATATTTTAAATTTCCTTCTAGGTTACGATCATCATGCAGCAAAAGAAGCCCACATAAAAGATGCTAGTCTTGGTGACTTTAAGGAAGGTTACGAACACGCAGATGCTGATCATGGTTCAGCACATACTGCTTGGGATAAAATTGAGCGTGAAAAAAGTGCCAGTTTACATGATCATGATCACGGTGATCGAAAACACAGTGTCAGGGAATGGGATAATAGCGAACACGGGGATGGATGGGGAGGTTCCAGTGATGAGCATCTTCATAATTATCACAAAGATGATGGAAACTGGGATTGATTCTGACATAAATTTTAGTCCTTTATTAATTTCAAATTCAAATATAGTCTCATTTAAACTCAGATTTCTCATATTTTCATGTTTGTTTTGTTGGCTATAAAATTTGTATTGCTATGATCAAAAAAGTGATTAAAATTAGTCACATTTGATATGCTTGCTAAATGAAAACATAAAAAGATATGAACAAATACACACATAAAACAACGAAACCAATAAATAAACATCAATGTAACAAAGATGATGAAGAATAAAGAAATATGCAGAATTTGTCACAGATTGTCATACTATTTCACATTTGTAATGCCAATTATGGATTTGACACATATCATACAATCGAATTAATGCCTAATTTAAATCTAACAAATTTTTTTAAAATTAATTAATGGCTTTTTTGCCTTAGGGTTTTTATTTTGAAAAAACTCACTCCTTCATTTAATCAAATACTATTTTGTTTTTTATTGGCTATAAAATTTGTATTGCTATAATCAAAAAGTAATTATTCTTATTTTTCTTGAGAAAATAAAAAAATAATCACCAATAGTTATTATTCTCATTATTCTCGAGAAAAAAAATAATCACCAGTAGTAAAATAAAAAAAACTATTTTTTTTTTTATAAAAATACTATTTTTTTTTAAAATAGTAAAATTACTATTTTAAATAGTAATTTTAAAATACTTTACTATTTTTTTTTTTTAAAATAGTAAAATAAAAAATTTCTTTATTCTTATTATTCTCGAGAAAATAAAATAATCTCTAGAATACGATGTCACTAGCATAAGTTAGCTCCTCTCCGATGCTTAATTTTATGGGCCGTGATCTATTGTTAGTTTTCATAGAAGTGGCTGTAGATTGTGTGAATGTATGTTAAAATTTAAGAAATTAGTGCGATTTGTTAACTTCTGTCTAATTTTAGTCCAAGACTGAATTAAATTCAGTACTATTAATTCTTCATTGAAGATTTTAACTTAATTTGCCATAGAAAAATTTTTCTGTGACAAATTAGACTGAATAATGATTTTAAAATATTGCAGATAATTTAATTAATAAATTTAATTACTGAAGCAATTAATTCTATTTCAAAATTCAATTGATGAATGGCTCTATAAAGGTTGCACGTTTTCAGATTGATATCAAAACTGTTGATCTTTTGCAAAATGATATCAGTAAAGATAATAACATTATCATTGCTGTTATTAATTGGAATGCAATTATCATTGGGAACAGATTCCAGTGTATTGATGGATGTATCATTTCGTATTAACAAATTGAATTTTATTTGGTCTAAAGCTATACATCATTTGAGTGATAAGGCAACGATCGGACGTTTAAAAGTAAACTATGAATTTATTAACAGAACATTTAAAGGCTAAATAAAATGTTTAATTTTGCTTTGTTTAGAGGATAAAATGTTTAATTTTGCTTTTGCTAAAATTTAATTTTATCATTTGTGGTTTTTTTTTTCTTCTATTTTAGGAAGAACTGAACAAATTTGATGCACTTTATTTATCTGCGAAAGCAAGAAGTATAAAAAATGAGAAATTAAATATGGAAGAAGTGGACAATAAGCTTATACAACTTCTTGAGAAGTATGGTTTGGAGTCAACAGTTAATGCATATATGAAGGTATATAATTCAAGTTCAAGTAATAAAAATATCTTTCTTTAAAAAGCATCTGTTGACGTATATGTTGTGTGAATTATTTTTGTTTTTACACGTAACTTTTGATTTCTTTCCGCCTTTTCTGATATATTAGAATGTTGAGCTAGAAATCGAATCATTTTTGTTTGATCTGAAGCTTAAATCAGAATTTTTCAATCGAGCAACATTGAGGAAAAATTTGTGAAATATTTCAGAAATATAAATGGCGCGACGATAAAGAAGAGAATAGTATTCTTTCTTCTGAGAAGTTTAAAGATCCTAAGCTACAAAAACTTTGGCATGCTGCGCAAAATTCGCATTTTTCTAAAGATGCGTTGAAAAGTAAAATTCCTTCTGTACATATATATCGGATACCTGCATGGATATTATGACGAGTGGAAGGGATTGTTGTGAGCTATAGTGGTAGGTGGGGAAATGGTAGTGACCGTGGGAGACAGGAGACAGTACTGGGCATTTTAAGTATGTCCCGTTTGTTAAAGGGCGGGGGAGTGTTGATGTTCATTGTCTTGGTGTTCGGCTGGTATATATATATTTTGTATTTGTGTGCATGTTTATGTGGTCCTAGAGGCTATTTATTAAAGTAATGAAACTGATAATTTTTCTGAAGTAGACTAATCTTCATTTTTGAAATTGTTTTTCCCGTAATTAATGTATATAAGTGAACTGTTTCAGCTCTTCACAAGGAATTAAAAGATCATGAACGAAGGATAGAGCTATATGAGCAGAAAGTGCAGCAGTTTAATGCGTTCAATGATAACTCTTTGATCGGAAATTCCTTCGAAATGAACGATAAATTAAATCGTGAACTGAAACTGCATCATAATGACATTGTAGATTCATATAATAAACTGCATCAAAAAGTTGAACAAATGCAGCAGAAAGTATTCAGCAATAAAAAAGTGGAAAATTTGTGGCAATTGGTTGGTATTTGTATGTTTTTATACTTCAGTTCTTTCAGTTATTATAGCTACTGATCGAGATTTGTTGAATACTGTTATTTTAAGAAATATGGTACCCTTTGAAATAGCGATTTTTTTCTTATCACTTTTTTCGCTCTATTGTAAAATTTGTTCATAGTTGGCAAAAGCATCATACTGAGACGCCGTTCTTATAAGTCGAAACAAACTAACTAGAAACAAGGATATAGCATCTTTATATAACAGTAGATACTCATTCAAATTTCTGCGTCAGTTTTCTTTGTTGAGCTCTAAAGTTTCATTGCTAAAATTTTTGCGAGTCTTCGAGTAACTGTTGTTTAATTTAGGCGGTACAGAATCCGAATTTCACCACGTCAGAATTGGAATCAATACGAGTAGAACTAAATCATTTTGATAAACGTCTTGAAAAAATGAAGTATCACGATGAGGAGCTTGAGGCAGTGAAGAAAGAGCAGGAAAAATTGGGCAAACTCAATTTATTCGAAGAAGAATTTAGCAGTTTTGAAGAAGAAAATCAACGTTTGTCACGTAAACTTAGGAAGTTGGAAAATTATTTGGAAACAAAAATTGTTCATACAGAATTGTAAGTAGTGTATTAATACTATTATTCGGTAAGCTTTCATAACGGCACCAATGGTAACGTTCTAACATCTAATAAACAGTTTTAATTGAAAGATGGGTGCCATGGAATTTAGTGCCGTGTACTTATGTCTAAATATTGTTAATGAATGTTTTTATAGATATCTCAGCTTAAATGTTCTGCATGATTGTAAACTTAGCTTGCTTAAATCTTCTCTGCATTTCCTAACTTCAAGATTTAGGAATATTGTTTAGTTTTTCGTGTATGTACATATTACGGCAATATTGCTTTGGATATAGCATAAATTTATATCGCAATAATCTTCTTTCAAACTTTTACATCGGTCCTTTTTTTCTAGCTTCTAAGTTTCAGTTTTCGTAAATGGGATTATGAGTCATAACTGCAAAAGTTATGACTTATAATCAAAAGTTGTTCTTCTAAGGCGCTGCGATATTAACAAATTTTGAAGCGAAATTTTAAGGAAATGGAATTTATAAATTTTATAGAATTTGTTTTATGCTCAATAAAGTTAATAGAACTTCAAGAAACAGTTTTAATTTTTGTTTTGCACTTGAACATGAACTGCAATGAGCAATACAAAAAAATGTT
Organism: Mansonella ozzardi; assembly: GCA_029876185.1. Lineage (NCBI taxonomy): Eukaryota > Metazoa > Nematoda > Chromadorea > Rhabditida > Onchocercidae > Mansonella > Mansonella ozzardi. The sequence goes on along the minus strand of JARVGP010000362.1, from coordinate 23,890 downwards.
CCAACATCACACAAAAAATTTATGTTTTCGTAAACGAACAACTATGAAACTATCGACCAAAAACATCATTATATACAAGTAACAAAGAAAAAATAATAAAATATATGATAGAATAAGAATGAATTTACAAAGCAGCATGTGTAAAGTCCTACTGAAGTTTTTGTTCACTCTTTTTTTTGAAAAAAGTGTTTCCTTAATTTTTCTTTTAATGTAGTTTTTAGAAATTCGAGCATGTTTTAAAAAAATTATAAGTTTTTTTTCAAAAAATTTCTTTACTATTTTAAAGATTTTTACCGTTTCAAAAGCAGGGGAGTAAAACAGAGAGATGATTTTATTAGTAAGAGAATGGCAACAATTATTGAAAGATTTCCGTAGTAATTTGGGTTTGTTAACTAACAGTAATTTATCCCTGATCATTAACTGATTGTTAACTTCGTGAGCCATTATCCTGGAAAAAAAATAAGCAATTGAATTAGAGTAAGGATTTGATAGCTTAAATTATAATTTCGTTTTACTGTATCAAGCAAGACTCATTCAGAGAAATCGAGTGTTATAATTATCTCTGCTTATTTATGTAGTCTCTTTAATGCTGATTCTGTATGTTGAAAAAGGAATGAAAACTTTCCAATATCCGGAAATATGAATCAAACTCTAAACGAAATCGCTGATATGGAAGTAATAATAACTGGTTTTAATTTTTTCATGATAGTTTTCAGAGTTGTTATGAAGATGGATGGAGATATGGTGCAGATGCTAGGAATGCCGAAATATTTTAGTTCCATCTTTCTACATCAAATAATTTTTAGAAGGCAAAAACTTGTCTATTTTGAATATTATCTGGAAGTGAACTTGCGCAGTTCTACTCATGGTAACGAAATAGTTATATCACTTTTTCCACAGAAAAAAAAGGAATCTTATGATTGAGTGATGGATAAGAAAATAACTCTTGTTCATTTTCATTTTATTTTTTTCTTCAATCCATCTCAAGCTTTGCTCTTAAGTTACGATATTCTACAAAATTAGTAAATCTAATGTTATCTACAATGATGAATACACCAAGTCAAAAAAAGCTATAAGAAGATTATCTAACGAGAAGTTTACCTGATCATTCTGCTTAGAATTTGCTGCTTGTTGCATGAACATGTCAATTCCAGATTGCGTCTTACTATCAGTATTCTGAAAACAACCTTTGGAATTGCTCAGATGTTTATTGTCAAATTGGAAAAACCAAAATATGGAAGAGAAATCGAGAGCAAATTCGTATTGGAGATTCTAATCATACATTTTCCAAAACAGTAATTTCTAAATGCTTGTTTAATTGTTTAAGACCTTAGTCGACATCATACCACATGTTAATGATAGTGAGTACTGAACAAATATTTTACAAAACTCTTGATTTTCAATTACAACTTATTGCCTACTTTTTGTAAAACTTTTTACTTCTATTCTCTTCTTCTGCGCCCCATAAAACGTAATTGCGATTTATGTTTGTTAGTAATCATTCAGTTATTTAAATGGAATCAAACTAACCATAGTGTTTGATAGACCATTGAAGGATTGACCAATGGGCAACTGCGCATTGTAGCCATTTGGCTGCCCGGTATATTTAATCGGCAAAGCAAACTTTCCGATGTTGTTGCTACTACTGAAAGCACCATTCTGTTGTCGTGCATTTCCGCCTCCAAAATTTTGATAGGGTTGTAGAACTTCGGTGAAAGAATTTCCATGACCCAAAGATGATTCTTGCTTGATTTGTATCGGATAACTTAGTGGTGGCACTGAGAGTAATGGTTTTATCCGATCATTATTGTTCGAAAAATCGCTGTTTCCATTTTCAAATCTATTTTTAGTCTGTTCGTTGTTACTATTACTGTTCAGATTAAAATTATTATAAATGCGTGGTGACGTACTTCCAGTATAACTATTTTTTGCCATTGGTTGCTGTTGTTGATAATTTTTCTTTTCTGAAATACTTTGAAAGGCAGCTGATGGAATACTCTGCACATTTGATGCAATATCGCTCATTTGGCTCGCGGCTGAGTTTGAAGTTTGTTCTGAAATGATTAAAAATTTTGAACATTTAATTTTTTCTGGTGTTCCGCAAAGTTATTATGTCTAATTACTTGGATTTAGCAATGGTTGGATTTAATATCCAGCACTGCTTTTGCAAATTGCAAATTTCGGAGCCGAAAATGATGTCTTGCTAATCTATTTGATTTACTAATACTTTTACATTTCAACTTGGACAAATCAGTAATTACAATTAAGTTATTGATGAATATGAAATGACGTACTTCATCGAGGTGCAAATCAAAATGGGTGAATAAAACTTACGCGGTATTTCCTGCAGAGAAATCCACTTCGATTCGAAATTTCGATACTGATCTGTGTTCGGCGGTACAATTTCATCAATAACATTTTGTATCCCATGATCGTCATCATTATCACTGGTACTCTTGTTACCGTTATCATTGTTCATAAGATTTCCACCTGTTTACATGATTCGATTGACAGTACTCTATCTTTTCAAAATGTTAAGAAAATTGCCACAATTTCAGAAACTTAATTAGTCAACATAGTTTTTAATTGAGAGTCACAACTTGACCAAATAGACATAAGAAACTTGGAAATACACATAATTAGAAAGAGAATGTATCATTCAGTTGAAAATCGGAATTTTAAATGAACAAAATTTCTGCTAACCGTAATAAAGCTGTTCAAAATTGTATTCATTCTGTTTACTACTATATGCAGCTGCAAAGGAGCGCCATTCCGGTACGAAAAAATAAAAGCAGTTACGACGTATAATATTTAAAAATATTTCCGCTCTCAGATGATCTCTTTCAATACCGAGCTCCGGTAAACAGAAGTCATAACAATCGCTGCATTTTCTTCCTGAATCAAAGCTTTCGCAAATTGAATCTTCAAATTTTCATTAATACTGTCCAGACTGTTGTAACATTAACTATTTTATAAGATATTTGAGAATTAAACCAGTAATTTAGAAGTCGGAAAGAGATTTTATTTCGTTAGTTTGATTTATACAAACCTTCCAAAATCAAAAGCATACCTCTCTGATCCAATTTAGTATAATTAAGCAAAATCCATCGTACATTATTACATTCAGGAATAGGTGGATTAAAAAGTGTCGACGAATTACCGAAATATGAATCAGGCAAGAAATTCCACGCTTCCTCCCATCCGTGGATTTGTTCCTTACGCTTTAAAATATTGGTAGAAGTGAAACACACATGAAGACATGTGACCGAATCAGTTGCAATCAGCTAATGAAAAGTCATCGAGTGGAATCTTAGAAGGAATCTTAGCAAACAAAAGTGTAATAAACTACGGAACAAACCTTGAGAGCATTTTGCGCACCGATTTCAAGAGAGTGTTTGTCAGGCATTGTTGATACATTCATATTTATCACAAAACAAATCAGATTTTTACCGTTATCTTTCAGCGTTGAATCGATAATTGCAATCTTTCTCTATAATTCATTTAATATTGGAGAGCAGAACATTTTCAATGATTCTTATTTCAGAGTTGAGTCATATTTTGCCAAGTTAAGTTTAGGAATTCGTAAAACATGCTAACTACTGATTAATGAGAGGCAGTCTACTATGAGGGATTCAAACACGCCACTTGGCATAAGTGTTGTGAACATTACATCTGCATTGAATAAATATGAAAGTTCCGTTCATCTGGTAGTTGCATTGAAAAATGTTTAATAAACAGCATAGACTTTATCATTTCTTTTTGGTACAATTTGATTCATAAGTCTTAGAGAAGGTTCATTATAGAAAAGTAAATTCTGCTAATTTCAACAAATCATTCGAAAGGATATTGAAGATTATTTGGTCATATAAATCAATGAATTCAATGCATATCAATACATCCAAGTTAGTTAAAAAGTACGCGATCTCATGACTCAGACCATTTCATAAGTTCTAAGTAAATCACTGAATTTAAAATCTGCGAAATTGCAGAAACTTTTGCAGGCTTCAAGTTCGAAAAAGCTCAAAAAGATGAATGATAAATATAACGTAAAAAAGATTTTAGTAAAAGAAAAATTTGTAACAAATTTATTACTTTAAAACAAATTATCAGTGATTTTCTCGTTTTCATACTTTTAACAAAATTTGAAAATTAAATGATTTTCGGGAAACGAAACTTACCACTGCGAAATCATATACAGCAATGTAATTATTTTTAATTGGTAAATTTCCCAGTATCTCGAATCTAACTTGATGACTATTCGGATACATTTCGACAATAGTCGAATTCCCTTGTTGGTTACGAAATGTGAGCGGTGGTATCCACGAAAATTTCTGTGATTCTTGCTGAAGAATTTAAAAATAAGATTTTTGTTGACGTTAATTGTATGCTAATGTAAACATTTATTATTCCAACTTTTCAAAAATTTTATGTAAAATAGATGAATATCATTCCACAGTAATTAACCTTTGTGTGAACTAGGATTCAAGTCAATTTCCCGATACTCTAATACTCCTTAATGATTGCCGAAAAATCCTCTCTCAATAAAATGATTCTTTTAAAAGTTATCCTATTATAATTTGACATTCAAGTACTTGTCCTTCATTCTTAATTTTGCAAGCATTTTTGTCGCTAATTATCGATAATTTTTAAACAAATGTTTTTTATTCAAAGAATTACTATATGATCAGATAATTCATACTAATTACGATTTGCACAGAGTTTTTAAGGAACAACTTATTGTAAATCTAATTTTGTGATAATAAAAGCAGCAGTTAAAATGAAAGAATGACTTTGAATTTCAATTCCTTCTATTTGCGATAGCGCTCACATTATATAACTAGAATCGTGGCTCGGCTTAGCTCGCATTACATAATTGAACTTGTTCGGACTGGTCTTATTATATAACTAGGCTTATAGTGAAATTGAAAACAAGTTTTTTGCGTCCTACTCCAGGAGAGTTTTTCGGGAAAACTTTGCCGTTATGCTTTTTATTGGAGAAGCTTTTCAACAAAATTTTTGTTATGTAGCATATTAAGCGTAACATGGGAAAGTATACGTTGTTTTCAAAACTTTCAAGAATTATATTTCGAGAAAAATGAGCATATGATGAAGTATGATAGTTGCATTAAAGAAATTTTCAACTGGAAATCAAGATTAATTGGCAATACTTTAGAATTTTTTTTTAATTTTTGAAATCTCAATAAATCATTACGATACTTTCTCTTCTTCACAGCATGATTTCTCTTATAATAATCTGACTATTATATGTTTAAGTGAAATTGGATAATATAAATTTGCTGAAATTTTCTAATTATAACAGCACTGAGAATAAAATATTCTTTTTAAAATAGGGATATAAAGAGTGCTTCAGAATTTATTCAAATACTATTTTGCCACTTCTGTAGAGATTTTTCCTATTGAGGAAGCATTTTTTCTATATCAATAATTGGTGAGCTTACTGATAAGAAATATAATTAATACGTAAGTTGTGCTCTAAAACGAACCTATACCTAAGTTTCTTATTTGGTATTTATAACTCCCTCATCGCTATTTCCGGATTCCGTCAATTTCACACAAAGATTTGAGAAATTTTCCAAGTAAAAATGTTTTTTTAGTAATGAAAAAAACTTACTGTAATTTCTTTACTGAGAAGTAAAGTAATGGTTATAACGAAACATGCAATAATCAAAAGCAATAGAATAAATATATATGGTTTATTCTTTGGTTCATGAAACCATTGTCTCAGTTCACCGATCCGATCGCGTTCCGAAAGATGTGCGGGTAACTTTTCTCCTGCACCATTTAATTTATACGACGAGTCAAAATTCTGAAATAAAGTTGGAAAAGTTGGAAACTGTGAGCGAAACTCTTTTATCTTACGAAAAATAAATGATATGCTTTGCAAAACCTTAATTAGCAGCTGATAAACTATGCATAATTAAATCATTAATTTAGTTTTCATTAAGAATTTTCGATAACTTTGACAAAATAACAATGTATTCCAATATTTACAAATTTCAGCTTTTCGAACAGTCTCATTAAAACTATATGAATTTACACATTTGAGGTTCAACATTGATTCTTGAGTATTCTGTCTGTCAAAATCTTAGGCTGGACAAATGGCATGAATAAGTGTCCGAAGAATTTAGAGGAACATAAAGTGGAAAGATAGAAAAAAGTGGAAATAGAGGATTTAGGGCTTTTCGGTACTTTTGTCAAACACAAAAATTCTGAATATTGTCTTCAGATATTTTAATCGTACGGTAAACACCTATATTTAATGATTGCAACAAAAAATTGATGGTGAAATAGACAAATATATAGTCATTTAATTCGAATTTTATCTTCTGTGAAAATTATTCTGCATAAATCACAGATGAAAAAATTTCAGTGTTGGAATGAATGAACTGGAATGGGTTGAAAACTGGTAATAATATTATAAATTGAATTTTCTCGCTCTTTTATGCTGCTCATAGAAAAGAATAATGTAAAAAATACAAATTATGTGCAAAAAAATGAGAATAATTGAGTGACAACGTGAAATAGATACCTTCACGTAAATTCTTATCTTTGCCAATAATTTATAAATGTAAAATGAACAAAACACACAAAATGCAAAGTGCAAAGTGGACTGAACAAATAGCATTTTGTAACTAATTTTTCTTCTGCTTTTTTGTTTCCATTTGTTAGTTTTATCTATTTATCAATGCGGAAATAAGGTATGCGGGACCTTCAAAAGTTTATTTACATTCCATTTTGCAACTTTTCATTCATTTTTTATGGTTTTCAAGTTACTTTTCTCTTCCTTATTTTCCTATTAATATGCAAACTGTAAGCGAAAGAATTCAACAAAGGTCATCATCATCATTTTATCTCAATATTCTCATCTTTTTCATCGTCGTACCTCTTCTTATCAGCACTTTCCCATTCATCTTTCTTCTTTCCTCTCTTTTCTTTTTAATGAAATGTAAATATTTGCATTCATTCTCAAGAGTGCACTGTACAAACAACATTTCCTCTACAGATCTTTAGTTTTTCTTCAGTTATTCCATAAATAAAATAGTCCGTTAATTGCAGAAAGAATATTGAAGGATTGAGTTCTATAGAATTGTGTCAACTTTGAGTATCAGAAGAAAGAAAGTGTAAGAAAGGTGCAAGCGTATTTGCGCAGGTAACAAAAGAACAATTTAGTGTTCTTTGACACTCACTATCCGTGCATTTTTTTTTTCCAGGAAAACTTAATTCTATATGGGTTGGAAGTAAATTAAAAAAAAAACCAAAAGTAATTGTTTAATAAAAATGGTACTAATTGAATATGAAGTCAAAATAAATACATTATATATGAATTCTAAAATTTTAAAATAAATACATTATGTATGAAAATTATATGTCTAAGAAATAGGAAAACGATCATCAAAAAAGTCTTAAATAAATGAAAAGTAAGCAACATATAATACTAACTATAAATAGGGGTTATTGTGAAGCCATTTATCTACTCATTGACTCACAGAAAGTAAACGAATAATGCAGTTGTTACAAATAATTTGATTAACAAACTTACAGCTAATTTCAATTTAGATATAGCAATTGGGTCGCCAGCTGAATTCAACACATAGAAAGGTGTGAAATGTTTTGCATATCGTCCATTTAAATTGTATTTTTCCAGGAACTGGTGATTATTTTCGTAAATATCCCCATTCAACGTACAAGCAGGCATCAAAATATTAGCGCCAGGTGTTGCCATTTTTGTTGTCGTTACAGATGCACACAATGATTCTGTGTACTGGGGTAAATCTTTCTTACACAAATTTTCATTATTTTTGATTAAATTTGTCCATGAAGTACGTCGCTTGATGGAATATTTCGTTGCTGGAAGACCGGATGAATCCGTACTACTAAATGTGGCACTATCATCAGCGATCGTTGTTGAACGATAAGATGGTGGTGGACCTCCTTAAAAAGAAGTTTAAGAAATGAAAAAATTTTCAAGTTGCTTAGTACTCATAATTCTTTCTTTTATTTTTGCTTATATTTTAAATGAAATACTTGACTGTATCATTGAATTTAAGACTTGTCAACGAGACAACAAAAGACAACAAACTGATATAAATTGCGATAATTGCGAAGATTAGAATGAAAAGAATGAAAACTGATTTCAAATGATCAAATTGACTTTTTAGAATTAGAATTTTCTATCATAAAAAATTCGATTAAAGAAAGACAGAAAGTAACGTTCAAGTGATTTTCTTATGCAATAATCTTCTAATTCATAAATGAATTAAACAACTTCATTTCGTTGAATTTCAATTTGCTGATTTCAGACTCTACTAATGAGAAAATTTATGAGATTTATTAATGGGAATGTCATCAAATTCCTTTTTGCTAAAAAATCGGTACGTCCAAGAAAATTTTTCTGTTTCTTTTTTTCATCATGTCAACCTACATTCCCTTATGATATTGTCACGTCATCCGTAAAATATTATTGTTCGTTTTAAAATAGATTTACGCATCAATAAATTATTAGTAAAAATAAATAATAAAAAGTTTAAAGGATTTGAAAAAATTTGAATTTACCTGAGAAAAAAGCAGATGAATAGCCAGCGGGTAAAGGTTCAGCATTAAGTTGTTGGAAATGAATTTCTGAGCGTCCGATTTGCATAAATTTCTGAACAAATTTCATGATACGGCAACATTATACATGATCAGAGAACGGATGCATTTGCACATCTCGTGCTATATCATTTCCCAAAAAGGAACAAATTTGTTAATAATAGTAGAAAGAACCGGTTTCCAAAAGATGTCACACGGTATGTTGAGGGAAAGATTTTCATAAAGGTTAGGAAGAAGAAATGATAGGAAGGATGGTGAAGAGTAGAGGAAATTAAAGAAATTTAATTCACAATGAAGAGAAGAGTTGAAGGGCAAACTTTAAGGGACTAAGATGAATGAAAAGAGAAAAGAAGATCAGTATCATGGGAATGGTTGAAGAATGATTTGACCTTTCTTGATTTGAGATTTCTTTTAAGAGTATGCTCGGACTATCATCAATTGTCAAATATCTTTTTCATCCTCATTTATTACTGAGTGGACAGTACTACAAGTAACCTACGTTGACCCTGAAAGGTAAATACAGCAATGTATCTTATTCATTTCAAATAATTTTAATTCTCATATCTTTTTGTCGATAACAATAACGAAATTGCCTTGTTTCTTTTATTTGTCATAGTGACCTGCTACATACATCAATAATATTTGATGAGCATAAAGAAAAAATTCAATTTAAAAAAAAATTTAGGTTAATTTAAAATTGAAATTTGAAATAAGAATAATTTTTGAACACTTGTTATTATTAATAAAAACTTTTCCTAAGCAAAAGAAAGCTTAAATCTGGTAATGGTAGATTTAAAATTCATAAGAAAAAATAAAAAGCGATATGGATAGTCCTTTTTCTTCTACTTTTACTTTCATAGCTCTTTTAAAGCTTTCAAATGTTGCAAAAACTTTTTCCACCTTTAAATTAATTATAAATCTTAGAAGAACGAAGTTAGCAAAAGTGAAAACGATCATTTGTCCTTCCAATTCTTCTAGATTACTACTCTAAGACGAACAATTTTACAAAAAGAAAATGCAGATGATACAATTTTGATATACCATATCTTGCGAGGCACTGCAGCTCACCTTTTTCCTGTGTTGAGTAATATGTTATGTAACTTACCAAATGAAATACGAGAAAACGAAGATGATACTTCGCAAAGATCTGAATTTGACAGTACAGAATTATTAACTTCTATTACTATTTCTTCCATTCGACTAAGTTAGGAATAGAAGAAATAATAGTATCAGGTTAGAATATTTTGCACAGTGAGTTGACTTTCATTAACGGTGATAAGCAGCAAGTTGATAAGCTAACACGCTAGAATATGACGGCTACGGATCTTTGAAAAAAAAATTTTTTAATTTATATAAAATTGAATTGAATCAATCGTAGTTTCTAAGATATTGCTGATTTCCTGAATTAAATATTGTTGTAAAATTATTCCATTTTTTTCACCAAAAATCAAATAGATTGTAAAATTATTCCATTTTTTTCACCACAAATCAAATAGATTTTGCATGGATGGTTTCATTCGAACTCTACGGATATTTTCAAATTTCACTTCTCTTCACTTTTTTCATTCAAATAATTACTATATGTGTTGCTACCCTAACTTTAATTAGTCTCTATCAATTTTTAGTAAAAGCTAATTCCAATTTTGAAACTGAGTCCAATTTTTTCCATTTGATTATTAATTACGACATTTCAATTCATCTTGCAATCTATCCAAACAAGTACTACTATCATACTGCCTACTGTAATCGAAAGCAAATATTTTCTAACAAGCATCGAACAACGTTATTAGATTTTAATAGGACTAAATGGACTGATCCAGTTGGAGTTCCATCATTCTTTATTAAAAGAAATCAAGTTAAGTTTTATTTAGCTAAACAACACTTATCTAAACTCAAAATCATTTGCTCAAAAATTATCTTTGTCTAAATAATGAATGAAACCTGATACATTTATATTGGAGGAAAATAATGATTTTTAAACGAAATGCTGAGAACCATAATAGTACTGTGTGTCAACATTAAATCTTGGAGATTTAGAGTATATTTAAACAAACAAGTAAATGAAATATACATTCCAGAGACATTTAATTCTACTAACATAATTCGGTGACTATACAATTTGTCAATAAATCAAATTAAAACATAATTTCTTGAGTAAAACGATAATATCAAATGTATATCATTCTTATCAATAATCCAAACAGTTAATGCTATACTCACTCTAATAGTTTACTTATAGTTTGCAAAATGTACCTGTCATAAATACAAGCGATGATTACTTTATAGTACTCACTGGTCATTTAAAAACTTTTGTTGAACTTTCAAATGAACAATCAGCATATCAATTGAGGTTTAGAAGATTTAGAGTTATGAAAAAAAAAGTTTTTTTTTTTTTAAAGTAAGATTTAGAGATTTAGAGTAAAAGTAAGATTTAGAGTTATGAAAAGCAATAAAGAAAAATTTTGGCAAGAAGATTGACACATCTTTGAAGTTTGATTGGAAATTCGGCATATTCAAGGCGATCAGTAGCGCTCAAATTATAAAACGCGATAAATTAATATCAGCAAGGAAAGACAATTCATTTCTTATGCTTTGTTAATTTTTCATTGATTTAAATAAATCAATAATTCAATTGGTAAAGTTCTGAAAAGTTTGGCATATTGCTCACAACTGCAATTTTTTGAAACTATTATTCTAGAATTGCCCATTTCATATTTCGCTTTGACAAAAAAAATTTATGGGCAAAAATTTCTAATCAAATTATTTTTTCTTCTTTATTTTATTGACAAGCATACTGTCACTTTTTTTGACATAACCACAATATAATTTGATAAGGTTTAAACTAAGAAATCTTAAAATCCGTTCGTACATGTACTTCGCAGGCCAATCAATTTTTGCTGTCTTAAAAAGTTCTATAGGTTTTCTCGCTCTATTTGTTCTTTTGATGCTGGATTGAAACTTGTCCAGCGCTCCTTCTATGCGCTTTACTTAAATATTAAAAGTATTAGAGTTTATTATTGTTTCGTTTATTATTACCTCTAAAAATAATATTTATGTTTTTTTCTACAAAAAAATTCGTTGGGAGAAAAAAACGAATTTGAAAAATGAATGGTTATAATTTCTTATCTAAAAAAATTCCGAAATTACGCAGTGTATTTCAAAAATTCTACCTGTTATTAGTGAAGTATTTCAATTTTCGTTTAAATGGTTCAGGTATGGAAAAGTTATAAGAACTTCGCTTGTTTATGCATTGTTTGATCGCTCAATTTTTTAAAGCATATCGACAATGTTTTGTGGGATTTTTGAAAAAAAGCAGCGGCTTCAATACTATAATAAAGACAAAAGTTGCTAAGCAGTTTTTTTTCGTTTCTATTGAATGACGTTATAATTTTTACAGGGAGAGGCCGGGACCGGAAATGAATCGTATAGAAGAATCTGCAGTCCTCCAGGAAGAAGCCGGAGCCAGAATTGGACCGATATAAAAGAGTCTGAAGTCCTCCATATAAGCCATCTGTCGCCCAGCCGCTCGTTGCAAGATGTTGATTGCAAAGTGCGCAATGGTTACTAGCACCTCCTTGCTTAATTTCTTTTTGCTTTATTGCATATATCATTCATCGACTTCGATTCCCCACCAGAAAAAACTATTATTCTTTTTGCTGCAAAACAAAATTTCTTGACATATTCAATTCTTTTGATTAACCACTCAATATTTCCCACTTCTATTTTTTCTTTTTCCAATTGGTTAGTAAGAAGTTTTATTTTTATTATGTTAGCACCGAGCAAAGCTGCTATATCCTGCGCAGTATAAGCAATAAGATCACCTACTGTTTCATCTTCTTTGGAAATTCCCTCACATCGTGGGTAAGGCCATTGTTCATCACTGTAAGCCGGCAGGACTTAGCCTTAGCTATGATTTCGCGAGCCTCTTCTATCACACAAAACACTTAGCAGAATCAGAATATATGGTAAATCCAATGGTTATGCAGCCCAAACATAGCGAATCTTTCACAAAAGCGATTATTGCCTGATCAGAAGTTGAACTTTTTGAATGCAAAGAATTGAAGCTATTAAATTTTAGAATAAGTGGAAACATTCAGCATAAGTTGAAGCGCTCAAATGGAACAGCATATGCACTTATTCCTGAGTCAAGTGCAATTTGAAAATGATAATGTGGGTCATAAGTTCCACACGAAGAATCACCAATTTGCTAGTGCCACCAAGTTTTCCATGCATGAGAATATGGATGAGGTTTGCTTTTACCTCAGGATTAACATTTTCGCAATAGCTTAGAATTTGCTTTACTTTATCGCCTATTATCTACTATAACTCAAATTAGATTTAAAATATAAATTTGTAACAAAGATCAAACTCAGTAGAAGAATTTTAAGTTATACCAAAAGCAATTTTATTTTCTTTTTTATCCATGTAAATTCCCAGCTTTTTTCCTTTAATTAGTCGACGGTTCAGTTTTTTTCAATTAAGTGACTTTTTGTTTCCTTCTCGACCAGTGTCTCTAGTAGGTGTGCCCCATTTCCTTACAGTAATCTGTTTGTAAAGATAGCACTTTACTTCATTTTTCACTTAATAACTTATGTCTTTCTATGTGAGTTGTTTCCTCAGCTCCTGAATGAATTATACACAATATACAAAATCATATCCATATCTAAGTCAGAAAAAGAAATAACTGCAGTAAGACGATTACAAAATTCAGGGCAAAAAACTCGTTCAATTGATTTTTCGCTATCAGTGATGTTAAAATTTTTATGTTCAAAGTCAATAAAGCTTTTGTTGCAATTTACGAAAATTGAAAGATGCATTGATGTTGTTAAATCACCTTTACCATGATTGTTCGTTTTTACATTAACATTTGCTCCATTTTTTATTAGCAATCTCATTATTTCTAGTTGTTTACGTCCGCTAGCAATGTGCAATGGCGTACGATTGCGTTCGTAATTATCATTAACATTTGCACCATATCTGATCAGTAGCTTTGCAACGTTCAGGCAACATATAAACGGGAACGTCCATTTCTATTACAAGCATTAAGATTTGTCCTTGAACTAATTAAATTCTTAATTAATTTCTCAATTATCTCTAACTGAGCAGTTTTATCTAGTTTAACCTACTTTCCTTTTTCTTCTATTATATTAGGAAATGAATTCGGCATACAATACGGATCTCTAAGTTCTTCTGAACTTAGCTTTATTTCTTGTCTCACTACTCTAAGATAATAATCTCCTATTTCCTTTATTATAAGAAATTGTGCACAAGTTAATTAATATACTGTAAGAATTATTATTAAATTTTTTATCAAAGTTGTTAATAATTAACGTTTCAGTTAAGATGAAAGCAGATCTCTTGCATTAACTAAAAAAGATATCCGTCTTGATTTAATAAATGTATTTGATTAATGACTTCAGGTAGTTGCTTCTCTGTCAGCAGCAGCTCGCCTCCACTCCAAACTGTAAGCCGAGCAATGCAAATTAGCGAAGAAATATTGAAATATTTGTTTTCAGAAACATTAAGCATAGAAAGTTTTGTTTAAAGGGAGAATTAAGATGGTAGCACACTATCTTTTAGTGATTACGATTTAAAAGCTATAGAAGCAGGTGGAATTTAGTCTAAGCATATTGAGACTGTGAATGCTGAAACGTTCTGGTATAGTGTGTATAAGAATTCTTCCTGATACTCCTGTTAGTAAAAAGCCAGCAGGCGTACAAATAGATAAAGGAAAAGATAGTGTTGAATTTTCAGTATTTAAAGCTAAGCCTGATAGGATGTTATTTGAGATTAGCAGTGATGTTCCCATGCATTCAGATAGATTGGCGCTTGAAAAAGCTTGCTAGTTTTTCGTAAAATGTAAATTTATATTTAATCATAGATGAAAAGAGTTATGATAAGATATGGCTGGCATTAGATCAAAATCCTCGCAAGAGTTGCATGAAATTTTTGTAAATTTGAGGAAAAAGTTCGTTAATTTGGTTTTTAGCAGAAAAAATTAGGATAATGTAGTAATATTTCGCGTTTTGGCTTGATAAGAAAGTAAAATACAGCTCGTATTTTAACTATTTTAAATAAGATATTTTTTCTGTGGTACTGTAGCAAAGCTAAAGGTCTTAGAATTGAGGTATATAAAGATAAACTTTATAAGAAAGTTATAAAAAAACATTAAAAATATCATGAGAATAACAGTTGTAAAGAAGAAGATAGGCTTTTTTATACAAGAATACAAGCTTTTTTAACTTAAAAAATGGACTGCTGTGTGAGTTGAGTAAGGTAGTTTGTATAATTTAAAAAAATACACTAAAATAGCTGATAATTCTGGTGCCGTGAAATGTTTTGTGTTGAGCAGAAGGAAGTCTGCATCTATAGGTTATACAATTATTATGTCTGCTTGATCTATTGCATCTATAGGTGACATAATTATTGTGTCTATTTGATCTATTGCATCTATAGGTGATACAATTATTGTGTCTATTTGATCTATTAACCTGAAAGGTAAAGATGAGAAGGGAAAAGTATATAGAACATCTGTTGTTAGAGTGAAAAATCGTATCAAAAAATCTGATAAAACTGTAATTTGTTTTTCTAACAATGTTATAGTTTTAGTTAATAATCAAGGTGAGCACTTCGTACTCGAATGCTTGACTCGATAAAGAAATTGCCGTTTGGTTCTTTTATGAAAATAATGTCATTAGCTGTTAAGATTTTATAATGAGTACAAAATAAGGTGGTGATGAGTTATAATTTTAACTAGAAATGATAGAAGAAAAGTTGGGTTGTTTCTGGAGTGAATGTACATAAGAAACATGTTAAACCAAAAGCTGGTAGTTCAAAGTGGTATACTAAATAAAGAGTTAGCTATTGATATATCTAACATCACAATATGGGTTTAGGATTAGAGATGATGAAAAAGTGCGTTTTTGCAAAAGTTTCTGGAAAAGTAATAGACTAGATTGATATGTTCAAAGAATTATATAAGAAATAGTGTAATAAAATCCTTGAAAAACAAGTTTAACTATTGCAATATGATGCAAATACCTAAACTTGTCAAGAAATGTATTAATATTGGGTGTTGAAGATGTTGATAGAGGCAGTAAACCAATAAATGAATCATATTTAATTGCAGGGCAAAAGCCTGTAACAATGTTTTGCAAAAAAATCCATTGCTGGTTTTAAAATAAGAAAAAATGTTGCATTAAAAATTGTAAAGTAACTTTGCGTGTAAAGATAAAATGTATGAATTTTTAGAAAAATTTTTTGCAATCTGTAATTTATTTCAATTTTTATATTTAAATGATATATGTTGTTTTACGAGACAAAAAGATTTTAGAGAATTTAGTACAAAACAATTTGACGGTAATGATAATTTTCCCTTTGGTATAAAGGAGTATATTTCATTTTTAGAAATAGATTACAATAAAATAACCTAAGATTGCAAGTATAGATATCAATATTATAACTATACCTTAATTAATTAAGTAGACTAGTAATAAAAAAGCAGAAGAATTATTGCTAGCTTTTAGATTTCCTTTTTTCTTTTTTGATTAATTAAGAGAAGAAATATATGGCAAAAAAAGTCGATGATACAAGAAGAAATTTTTGTAAGATAAAATTGCAGTTATCAATATGAACAGAAAAGAAAAAAGTTGAAATCTATAATAAGAATATATCTATAAAATGAAAGGTTTGTAGCTCAAAATAAGCTAATTAAAAAAGTTGTCTAATAAGACATTCTTCTCAAACTTCAAATCCCTCAAACTTCACAAAACTAATTAGAGATTCTTCTCAAACTTCTCAAAGCTAATTAGAGATTCTTCTCAAACTTTTCAAAGCTAATTAGAGATTCTTCTCAAACTTCTCAAAGCTAATTAGAGATTCTTCTCAAACTTTTCAAAGCTAATTAGAGATTCTTCTCAAACTTCTCAAAGCTAATTAGAGATTCTTCTCAAACCAGAATTAGAAATACATGCACTTTAACGAGGGGTCAAAGAAAGGTAAATAAAAAATTTAATTTATGTAGGATTGTTTTGCGTAATTTACGTCTGGAAAAATTCCAGGGATTACGAAGTGTAATTAGTAATATAATAGAGGAGTATGCTGTGGCGATATTGATAAGCATTGGTGATTTTTTGATGAGAGAATACGTAATGGTCAATTGACAGTGATGCACAGAACAATAAGAGTTCTGTTTTCTAAGGTAAATTCTTCTACACTGAAAATCTTAAAGGATCAAGGATATATCGCATGATTACTAGAAAAAAGTTGACGTGATCGAAAACGTACACGTATTTAGCGCCATTTCACTTGCTTCACATCATTCCCATCCACCAAATTTCCCGCGGTAAAGAAAGTCCCAAATGACCATTTTGTAGCCAGCGGTTTATACACGAGTTGCCTACAGTTGAAATGCTACCAGTTGGGATTGTGTTTAAATAATTTTAACAATTTAAAGGAAAATTTTTCAAATTGGGAATTGTTTTAGGAGATAAAGTATTAATGACAATTAAAATTTTTTTTCTTTAAAATCACTCATTTATATTTCTTTTTTAATTTAATTTCTTGCAATGATTGCTATCTCAACCAACAACCTTTGTGTTTTTAATTTTTTTTGAAATTAAATCCTTTAGAAAACTTTCTCTTCTATCAGTTTTCGAATAAATGGTTAACTAAGTTCGATACTACTGGATATTGTTGGTCATTTGTGATTTTTATAAATTTGATAATTTCATTTTTAACTAGTCACATTAACTATTTCCACCTCTTTATCAATCATTTATTTGTAACTTTTATCAAATTAATTATCAAATGATATATGAAGAGATAAAAGATTCAACGAGACTTCTTTTTTTTTTTGCTAGGAAAATAGATTCGATTCTTAATTTATTATTGTAATCAAAAATTAGTTGAAATTATTGATTTTTTAATTTACATTTATGATACAAACTTGTTCATTCATATAGATATGGAAATGAATTTTCGTATCAATGAAGAAATTCGCTGTCGAAAAGTGAAGACAAATGTTGTTGGTATTGATGATGAGAGTAGTGAATTAGAGGAATCAGAAATTGTTGATCATCAACTTAGTGACGAGACACACGAAAAGTGTTCGGATATATCATCAGATACATGGGAAGAGCTAAATGATAAAGAATGCCTAAATGTGCCAAGCTTTTGGGACTATATAAGAGGCGAAATTACAAGGTTAGTTTTAATCTAATTTATTTTAAAATTATTCGTTTAAAAATAAAAATTTAAGCCAAAAGTTTAAATTTCGGATTTAGCCGATTAAATGTTCAAATTTCCATTGCAAAATCTTCACATTCAGATAGCTATAAATTGATTTTAAGCAAAATTTCATACTAATCATTTTAGAGGATATTCGCTTTATAACGATGAATTACGTTATATGGAAAAACAGAAGAAAATAAGTGCATTTTTGAGGATACCAATTGAATTAGAGAAATTCTTATTTTATGGTACATTGCAGTGCTTGGAAGCTTTTTGCTATTTATCAACATTTCTACCAATTCGTCTATTGGTAAAACTTTTTTCAAAGAATTTCTAAAACAAAACAGCACTTCCTTCACACACTGATCTTATCATAATCGATTTAACAGCGATCACATTTAGATTACTGAATAAAATTCGGGTAGTGTTACATATAGTTTGCAAAATTTCTAGCTTGGAATTAATTTGTTAGGAACGAGGCTGGGATTAAAGAAATCTGTGGGATATATGTACTATAAAATAAAAGGTAAAATTTAAAATTATTAATTACAGACATCTGTTATTGGTTCGTTATCATGCTCGAGAAAATGGAGTGCGTCTAATACTTGTGATTTTTTGAAAGCTTTAATTGTGGCAGTTTGTTCGTATCTCATGACTTTAATTGACACATCAGTAATGTATCATCAGGTTATGGTTTCACCTTTTGCGAATTCCTCAACGAAATAGCGTCATTATTTGCATATTATACTTTAAATTTTGTAAGAACTGTACATTATGCATTATTTTTTCTTCTTTCTGAATTATTAGAGCTAATCACATGAAAAATAGTTCATAATCTTCATAAGTATGTTCTACTGATTCTTTTCCATCACTTTGCAATTTTAGTTTTTTCTTTCGATTTTAAATTTGATAGTTTAACATAAAATGTAAAAAGTATTATCATTATCTCTTCTCTCAAATCATAATTTCAGGTTCGAGGACAAGGTGTAATTAAGCTCTATATTTTTTATAATATGCTCGAAGTAGCCGACAAGTTGTTTAGCAGCTTCGGTCAGGTCTGGGTTTTATTTACTTTTTGCTCACTTTCCAGTTCATTACCACAAATGTCCATCACCTTCAGTTTTATTCAAAGTTATGAATTATAGGATATATTCGATGCGTTATTTTGGTCAAGCACGGATTCGTCATCAAGTTATATGCGGATATTTGTGCACTTATTTATTGCAATCATTTATACTTGGCTACATACAATACTAGTTTTATTACAGGTGTGCTGAGTGTTTTTAAATTTTTATATTGTTAAATTAATGAAAAAAAAAGCTTCAGGTATCATTCTAAGCATTTTAATACACACTCATCATATATTCAGTAATATTCATATTTTTAGCGAGATTTTAGGCTACAACTTTGAATGTTGCTTTTAATTCACATACGCAGGCATTGCTTGCCATAATGATGTCCAATAATTTTGTTGAGCTGAAAGGATCAGTCTTCAAAAAATTCGCAAAAGCAAATCTTTTTCAGATGTCTTGCAGGTATTTTTTTAAATAGAATATATTGTATTAGCAGATTTTGTACTTTCTTCATTTCATACTTTTTGATTTATTTTGTAAGTAAAAGTTTTGCTTAAATTTTCAAGTAGAATATGTAATAAATTTTTTAAAATTTAATGAAATTAGGTAGGGATAAAAACAAGAACCGTAAAAGTTATCAATAAACACATTTGATTGCTTAGAACTTTAAAAAAGCGAAATTTCCAGTGATGTCCGTGAACGCTTTCATATCTTTACTTTATTAGCAGTTGTGGTTGTACGAAATATGATGGCCGTGAATTGGAAATTCGAGCATTTCATGGAAATGTTGCCAGACCTTGTTTGTTCGCTTTTGTTTATTATTTTTAAATCCATGAACGTCTTGTTCTCGACTGTGAAAGAATGAAGGTATCTTGTTACTTCTGGGAATTATACATTTTGCCATTTTTAGGCCTTGGTGACAATTGCTGAAATAATCGTTGATTGGTTAAAACACGCTTTTATCACTAAGTTTAATGAAATACCAGCGGAAGTATATCAAGGTAATAAATAATTTTTCCG
This sequence comes from Mansonella ozzardi, assembly GCA_029876185.1. Lineage (NCBI taxonomy): Eukaryota > Metazoa > Nematoda > Chromadorea > Rhabditida > Onchocercidae > Mansonella > Mansonella ozzardi. Next base: position 3,956 of record JARVGP010000362.1, on the reverse strand, counting down.
GTTAACAAGTTCCTCGCTTCGCATTTCAGTTACTTGAGAATTCTATCGTCTTTCACCCAATTCCATTTAACTTTTGATAGCTATTGAGCAGAAGAGTCAAAGTATAAAAGAGAAAGTTAGAAAAATTCATGTGAGGTTTAAAGTTTGTGGAGAAATAATTTGATAAATTGCTTTTCAGATTTTACAATAACAATAGCTTTCGATGTTGTTCGAAGTCGTGGTGAAAGGGCCTTTTCAGATTATTCGGATCAGGTATCAAGACGAATGGGTTTCATACCTATTCCATTAACAATTATGTTGATACGCGTTATTACTCAATCATTTGATTTCACTGCTACATCTGTGCAGCTTATTTTTTGTGAGTTGTGACTGAACGTCTTATTAGAAATCCATCTCGTTTTTTTTTTGGTATTTTTGGGTTGATTTGAATTTATTGAAAGTCCATTTTCATGTTTATTAGATTTTCGATAAATTTTGCATGGATGTTTAACTTTTAATATATGCACTTATGTTGGGATTCCTCGTTATAACTAAAACTGTAAATTTTAAATTTGTAAATCCAATCTTTCCTCTAAAACGAGGTTTACGTTAATGTTTACGTTGATAGTGACTGCATTGTTTGTTGACTGAAAATTAAGCTTTTAATGCTCATTTTAATTTGTTTAAATCACACATTTCAATTTATATTGTTAAATGAAGTTTAAAGCAATTCTAGGCTTCACATGGATTTTGTTACTGTCACTGAAAATAGTAAATGGTATCGTTGTTCTTGGAAAAGCATGTGGACATGTGAAACGTTATCGTGAACTTCAGGCAAAAGCGGAATGTGAGATTTTTCGAAATAGAGTATTGATGATGAAAAGCAAGAGTGCTCCGAATTCACCGCGAATAAGTTTAATAGATTTTAGTGGTGAGTTTATCGTTTTTAATTTTCGAAATTTTGATTGCAGATCTTTTTGCCATTCACGTTCTTCGATTGGTTTCAGAAGAACGCTTCATGTAAAATATATATGAGAGACTTCATGTAAAATATATATGAGAGGCAATAATTTTTTAAACCACAACGATTTTTCTTATTCGATAAATTTTTTCTTATTCGATATTTTCTTTATTTTTCTTCTACTTTTCTATTGATAATCATGCATGCTTTTCCAGATGTTCTTCATCAGACAGCATCAAACAAGGGTTTCACTATATCAGATTTAATGTCCCAATGGGATGAGTTAAACCGCAGTCTCGAAACTACTGTTCCGGAGCCACGAAGGACAAAGTCTTTAGCCATTTTTAAGTAATTATTTCTATTTCAACTAAAAGATAGCCATGAAGAACTTAATTATTTAAATAATTTTTTAGGCTCTCATTTTCTAGAATGAAATAGTAAATTCCGTTCGCTGAAAACGGTTCACAAATTAAATCATAAATAATATTCCAAATCTGTCAGAACTGAATCTCAACAATTATCACAATTGGATCATATTTAGCTCATTTAAACTGGTGCGAATAAATCAGTCTAACAACTATTTTTTTCTGCCGCCACTGTTCACTCTAATGATTAACTCTTTGCTCATTCAAAACTATAAGAATCTCACTTTTCACAACCGTGACTGAAGAAATAGTGAATTTATCGTAATCTAAATTATTTTTTTTATTTCTTTTTCTTTCGAAGAATATTCACTATTATTTCCTCGCTGTGAGCGATTTAAGATAATATTCTTTTCGGATCAATAGCATATATAAGGATTCATCTTTCTCTATTCATTATTATAGATTTTTAGATATTTTCAGGTTTTTTTTTTTTTTTTTATTATAGGACATTTCAATTAAAACGAACATTATGAGCAACTTCTATCTTTCACCTTTAGTTTTAACACGTAACTTTTTCCAATGTTAATGAATTTTGAAGCTCATTGAAAATGGTAACTTCCCATCAGTATAAAGTGAAGAAAATAAAGGCAGATGGTATATGAGACTTCCCATAACAGATAATGCTATCATTTTATTTTTTCGTCGTCAGCTATAAAAATTATCCTAAAAATTAATTAGAATAGTTATAAGATAACATGGGATATTCTGCTTTACTCTTCGTGTTGTGGTGATTTTTCGCATTATTATTTTTTCTATCTCTCTAATTCGCAAAATGTTTTGGAAGTGACGAAATTTAAAGTTTTTTTTTTTTTAATTTCCCCATCTCAAAGTTGCCTGAGTTTATTTTATAGAAACTGAAAAATTTTGAAGCTGAAGCCAAAATCTTGTTTAATTGGCTTGTCGAATCAGTACATTACTTTTTACAGATCTCGAAGAGACAATTCGCTGCCATCTCATACTGCCAGTGCTGAAAAGGTGTCGGAAGACGTATCGGAAGTCGCAGACCAATTGAAGAATACACCGAGAAAGCGTACTAGAACCACCGAATGTGAGAGCCTTTCCGATGTACAGGCATATACAATGCTTACCAATGTAGCAGAACCTGTTGAGGGCATACAGTCATAATATTTCGTTTTTTAATTTTGTTTATATCTAATTTTTTGAATGTAAAAACTAGAAATTTTCCATCTTGGGAAATAGCATAATTTTCATAAATCAAAATTTACTTTCTCAATTCTATGTCCATCTACTGGAAAAATCCCAGTTCGTGCCTTTCAATATTACGAGAGTTTGTATGCTTTGCTTTTCAAGAATCGCACTTTCTGTTGCAACTGATGTTTTGCAGTATTTGAATAATTATTGACACAATCTATATGGCTAGTTCAAATTTTATTATTCTTCTTAAGTACATTCCCGATAATTGTGAAGTTATTGTTGTTGATTGTACTTTTATGTGTCTCAATTTTCTCATTTCATTGTCAGTTAGGGAAAAAATGTAAATTCATCGCTGGATGACCAAGTTTATGTCCATCGGGTTAATGCGTTTTTGAACGGAAACAATTGTCTTTCACGATGTAACTATCTGACAGTTTCGCATTTTTTGATTTCCAGAATAAAACAGTAAGAGTAGTTCTTTTATCGGAAATTAGGATTCAATATCAAGGTTTTCATTTTTATCTAATGGTATCACTTCTTTCAACGCTTTCTTGTAAGCATTCATTTCAACGTTATGTTGTGGGTAAAAAGTCCAGCGAAGCTGAAATTGCTTGCTATGAATTAAGCTGAAATTATTAAGCTTTGCTCGAAGTTTTGGAATTTATCTCCAAAGTTTTGAGAAAATATCATGTGTAAAAAAAATATAAATGTATTAACATAATTTTAGAGCACTTAAATAAACTAGAAAAGTGATAATTAGCGGGATATTTTTACTTTCAGAGATTTCCATAATCCAACTTTTTGTCTCGTGAAGCTACACTGTTTCCTTGTTGCTTTAGAATCGCGCAAAATAGCCGAAACATCCTTCAACTACTAATATATAAGTCAAAGTATTACAGATAGAGTTTCTCCAGTTAATTTTATGTCACATTTGTTTATTGGTAAGAATTTTCCAAATTTCCCGTAGCAAATATAAGACCTGGTAATATTTCTGGTCAGCTTCCGGCCATTCATCGAATCCTTCCGGTCGTGTTTCTCTTCTTACCTTCTTGCGTTTTTTGGAACCCGATGATTTGGTCTGTGATCGTTTTGTCTAAGAAAGCCAAGATATGATTATTCATTTCTATGTTTAAAGTATTCAGATCTCTAATCTGTTGGGTATTTTTCATGGAAATGAAAAAGAGCAAGTTCAGTATCAAAGGCTTTCATTGAGTTGTTTTTAAAATTTGGGCAATCAAAAGATTTTTCCATCAACGTATTTATATGACATTTGAAAGCCCACCGATTGGGTTTTCTTTTCTCCTGTTGTGGAAGCTTGTTTTACTGTTGGCGATGTTTGTTCGACAGGTGTCGTACTTGCAGTTTCAGTTACTGGAACGTTGCTTTCATCCTTTCTCTTCAATTAAAGGCTACTTTTATGGGAATAAATTTTACTA